>JAFBJS010004495.1:175027-246168 GCA_016785265.1 Paraplagusia blochii
CAACACTTCATCATTTTTCTGCTTTTGTGAATCCATTTATGGCACATTTCTGTATATTTTTTGACATGTTTCACTGCATCAGTGTTTTTATTGAAGACAAAATGCCAATTTTTTTCGGTGATTATCCAGTGCAAAAATATCTGCAATGTTGTTGGTAGTTTGCATGGAATTTTCTGGCTTTTTTTCTGATTTAGTAATAATAATAATAACATGCCGTTCACTTTATGTGTTTAAGTAACATTAAGGGTTAATATTTATATATTTTTTCCTTTAATCATTACCTAGCCAGCATCAGACAGCACTAGTTGAACTGATGTGTTGATCAATTATTTAATATCATTCAGCAGGATATTTAGCACTACTGTGTCTATGAAAAAAGTAGCCCTGTGTTGTAGATAACCTGTCCTGTCTTCTTTTTTTATTTTTTAGATTTGTGAAGTATTGACTTTTCAGAGTTTTTTTTGTTTGTTTGTTTGTTTTTTGAGGATCCTCATGGTGAAACAGCTACTAGTTGATTGTTGGCCTTTTGGTTTTGCTTCATCCTCGATGCCAGAGCTGCTCTCGGAGTTTTGTTGTTTTTGCCTTTAGCGTCCTGACCCCCTCCCTCCCCTCTGTGTTTATCTGCTTCCACAAGTCTGACCTCTTCTTCCTTCCTCTGTGTTTCTGCTCCAAGACATACAGACAGCGGCAGGACAGAGGAATCAAGCCAAAGAGCTGGTGAAGACCAGGCCAGATCTGAACAATCAGCAGCACAGGACAGTCATGATGAACGGCACATACGACGTACAGGTAAGAGTCTCTGTCCAGCAGGGGTCATCAACGGGGCTACACTTCATGGCTGAATGATCTGCATTGGCCTTAATTTTAGTGGACAAAAAATAAATTAAGTCAAGAAACTAAATTATTTTTCTTAAAAATCACAGAACGGTATCACTGCAGGACAATCAGTTTAATTTCTGTGTTTTTCAGAGTGGATGGAACAGGATTTTTTTCCAGTTTTGTAGCTGACGTGTTGCGTTTTGCAGATGAGTTTACAGTCTTTTATTTTGAAAGTAGTAGACAAAGATTTTATTATTCACACTCCACGTGTGGCTGTCAATGCATCACTAATTCAAAGCAAGTGACATGGTGCTTCAATTAACGATGCATTGTGATCATTACATGTGCTCGTAAATTTAGGCTGTAGGGCCATAACTGAACTATTGGATTTATTGTGTTGAACAATCTGTAGCTAATTTGTAAAATTGGGTGTGTGATTTGAACAGTGACGCATATTTTTTACAAGTTAGAAAACTTTATAGATCTGATCAACACACAGAAACAGAAGCACCTGGTCGTTCAACACTGACCATGGTCCAAAAAACCTTTTTTTTGCGCAGACTTTGGCAGGGGATTATATGGGCTTAACCTAGTAATAAATTGACCATTAAAACACTAAAGAATCACAATCAGACACAGCATTTTCTATAAGCACTAAAAAATATTTATTTTCTCTAACTGTAATTGGTTCCTGGTTTTGTTTTTGCAGTTTTTGGGGAAAATCAAAATTTTAGAATTTGTGGTTTTAGTTTTAAAAGCATGATAGACTGTAGAAAGTCTAAATTAATATTTACAGAAATTTAAGGTAACAGATGCAGTTTCTATTTTTATTCACCAGAGTTTAAACATTAGACCTTGGCAATTAACAAAGTACTTTTTGAAACGTTAGGATATTAACGTGGCACCAGAAATGTATTTCTTATTAACCTGCAGACCTAAAAAACAACTTTAAAGAACTCATAATCAAAGTTGAAGTTGGTTTTAAAAAACAGAATATATATCTTGTCAACTTTGTGCCTCCTTTTTATAACGTCGACACAAATAATTGAATTAAGGCTGATATTTGTGTGTCAATTCATCATATTGACTCAGTGAGCAGTTTGTCTGTCTCTAATAAGGTTGATTCCTCAAGATTTTTGTCTTAGAGTTGCCGAAGAATAAGGGTTTTTTTGAATCGTGAAAAACCTTCATTTCTTGTAAACCTGCAGTCAGAGATGACTGCAAGTCACGTAACGGACTACGAAACACAGGCGCACAAAAACCAGTCAGAAAGGAGAGATCCGGCAGGCTTAAGTTGTCATGATGAAGAAAAAGTGAAAGTATTAAAACACACACAAAAAAACACTTTTATGAAAGGGTTCTCTATATTCCCTTCATCCTTCTTTCACTTCTGTCTCCCTCGCCCACGTTTGGAAAATTCCATGTTGTCATTTGCTGGGATGCGGTGACCTGACAGCCAATGAGATGGCAGGGAGACGGATTCAGAGTCGGAGGAGAGGGAAAAGTGAGACGAGGGGAGAAATGGAGATGGAAGAGGAGAGGAGCTGAAGGAGCAGACAGAGAGCAGCTTGTGAAAGCAGTAGTTCTAATCAGCTGTGAGGCAGCAGAGTAATGAAACAGCTGTCAGACAGATTCCACTCCCTCTCTTTTCTACACTTGTGTCTCTCATCATACGTCTTTGTCTCCCTTCACCTTCCTCTCTGATCTCCCGTTCACTTTCGCTGCCACTCGTTCTCAATTTGCATTTCATCCACCATCTGCCCGTTTTCCTCCTCACCTCTGTACCTCACCTGACAAACTTTTCCTTCTCCTTGTCTCCTCCTCCCAAATCTTATTCCCTTTTGTATCTCCCCCTCTCTCTCTCTCTCCATTCTGTTTAGTTCAATGGCTCAGATTTTTTGCCTTTTTTTTTTTTTTTCTTCATCGCCTCAGTCGGAGTTGCCAGGTCAAATTAATTAGCGTGATTTCAGTTGTGATCACAAACACATAATAGCTCTTACACGGATCTATGAATTTATTCTCCTCACTCAAGCTGAAACGCACCACCCTTATCTTTTGCGGTCCATTTATTAGTTATAGTCTTCATCTTTTTATTTTTTTCCAGTATCTTCTTTTTGTCCCAGAGTGTCAAAAGTAACATTTCTGTTCTCAGGCGATAACTGTTAATGAATATAGATTCATTTTCACCGTCCTCTGCTTGGAAAATCAAATAGAGGCTTAATTATAAATGTTTAACTTGAAAAGACAACTCATTATCAGAAGTTAAAAGGGAAAATAATGATCAGGACTGGAATAATAACTAAGGCAACACAAACGTGGTTGGATTTAACCTCACCTTGTTTGACTCCCTTTATAAAAGTACTGCCTTTCTAAATCTACCAATATATTATTGCTAGATTCAGTAGATTTAAAAAAGTACAGCTCAGGTCCTCAATTCAAAGTTTATCATCTGTAAAGATAAACCGTCAACTATGTAGTGTTCTTGATGTGATGCTTTACATGAACATCTGCTCTGCAAAAGGTGTGGAAAGGAACAATAACACAGATTGGGGTTTTATGTCTGAATGTTGTGTGATACTGAATCTTCGAAGCAACTTTATTCCTTTTTAATTGGTGTTTTCTTTTAGTATTTGTAGAGATCTACGATAATAAGCAACTAAAGCCCAAAGTTATATAATTAACCTTTTCAACTAAGATAGCAAAAGGTTTGGAAAGTCTGAACTTAATGAGCTCAATTTGGAACTGCAGCAAAAAAAAACAGCAGGAGGTTACTTCAGTTTAATCTGCTAACTGTGCTCTAAATTTGGGCATTTCCTAACTGCAGTGATTCATTTGTCCTTTATATTTAATGAGCAAAACTGGGAATAATAAATAGAATCAAATGATGTCTCTTTACCCATCAGAAAAGATCTCCGTGTAGAATCTTTGTGAAACATTGAAACATTTTGTGAAAGGCTGAATGATGATTGAGAATTTTTTTTTCTTCTTTTTTCCAACAGGTAACTTTGGGAGGAACTTTAATTGGGATCGGCCGGAAGACCTCTGACTGTCAGGGAAACACTAAGTACTTTCGCTGCAAATTCTGCAACTTCACATACATGGGCAGTAACTCTTTAGAACTTGAACAGCACTTCCTATCCTTACATCCCAACAAAGTCAAATCTCCACCAGTCGTCCCCCTCCTGAACACAAACAACTCATCAAAGCACGAGAACCAGGCGATGGGAAGGAGTCACATCTTCGACGGGGTAGAACGAGTCGCAGTGAGAGCCGAAGACGACTCCTTGATCGGATACTCCATCCCGGTTAGAGCGCCTTCGGATCCATCGGGCTGGACTGGAGATCCGGTTCCGGGTGGCGTGCAGGCCTACTATTGGTGTAAATTCTGCAGCTGGAGCTGCGAATGGTCAGGGGGATCGGCGAAACTTTTGGAGCACTATGAACAAAGACACAGATTGAGCATAGGGGGCGCGATGAGTCCCAGTAACTCTAGTCCTGTAGCGTTGGACCGAGAGAGGGAAAGAGGAGGCAGGAGAGACGGAAGCGAAAGAGATCACATGACTTCCAAGAGCCGCAAGGATCTACCATCAAACCCTTCCAGCACCAGCCAAGGTAATAAACCTGGAGGAAAGATCATGAAATGTGCTGAAGTGCTTGAAGGGATTTTCAACTATTTTTATGAAAGGAAGGATTAATTGTCCTAGAATCTCATATTGAAGGATCACGATGCTTCTTAACCCGAACGCTTCCAGTGACTTGGCTTCGTCAACTGTTTCTTGCTTGACTTTTCATCAATTTATTTTCTTCTTAACTTTCAGCTGATCCAAACAGCAACGATCCAGAGGCAGTCGTGACCAGTTACAACTGCCAGCTGTGCGACTTCCGCTACTCCATGGCGCACAGTGCAGACGTGATCGTGGTGGCGCCGCTGTTGCTTCACTATCAGCACAACCACTCCATCCACAGGTGCTGCATCCAGCACTGCATCTACTGCCCACAGGGGCTGTGTCAGCCGCAGAAACACTTGGGGGAGGTAAGGAGAAATAAATTAAAATGGAAATGTTTACTAGCCGGGTGTTTTTGGCACCCAGGACAGGACGGCTGTTCTTTGGAGCACAAGAAGAAGTAAAATATAATATAGGAACAAGTGAAAAGGTAATTGCTCCAATTTACAGCCCAGTTAAATTTCCCTTGCTTCCCTCCAGTCCACCCACCCACACTCCCCAAACTCATTTATACCTGCTGCCAAACACAGCCGCCTCCTTCTGCTGCTGCAGCTTTTCATAAACTAAAAAACTGAAGGTGGCATCCTACGGCCAGGAGTTAGCTCTTTGATATCTGTTTTTGAACGAGCAAATAAACAAGATTTTATTTATTGCAGCAAAGGAAAAAAACAGCAGGACAAATGCTCTTTCTTTCTGTTGTTTGATATTTGCTGCACTTTTTCGCTGTTTCTTTCTATTTAGCCTTGTTTTTATTTCCCCTACTTGTTTGACTAATCTTTTTAGTTCTCCTTCCGTCAATCCTTCGACTTCTTCTATTGTTATTATTATTAATCTCAACACGTTATATTGTGCTTTTTTTTGTCATTTATTTATATTTTACCTTATGATCTGCCCTTAGGTTTCCCACCCCTTCGCCTGTCGAAAACCCACCTGTTCTAAATGCTGTTCGAAGTTCTCCCAACCCACCAAGCAGCCGGACACAGCTGCTCTGAAATCGGCCTCCTCCTCCTCCACCTCCACCTCCCCCAGTATGACTCCTCCAAATCCCAGAGGTGACCCAGGTGTGAAATCTGCCTCTACGTTTCACTGCTCTGACTCTGACTTTTTCCCATTTGTCACCACAGGTGCTATTTTTCAGCAAAGGTTATTGTGTTACTCAGACACCAGTATTTACTTGACCGGACTTACTTGGAGTAAAAAATATGGCTGTTTGAGGCCTTGATCTTTGCAGAAGGCGTAAAAGAAAAAACATTTACCGTTTTCTCATTCAAATCGGAATCGAATACCAAAGTAGGTAATTCGGGATTCGATCCCGTATTAACTAATCCACATTTGATTCAGTTTGCATTCACATTCAGTTTAATTTGGTATTCGCTGCGCATTCGATACCCGCTTTGCATTCACACACAATAAGGGAGCGAATGCGCATTAATCTAACACGTGGTTATATGATGAGATCTCGTTAATATGCGGTTTTATTCAACATGGATTCTGTCAACAAACGCATGTGCAATTTTGAGGAAGAAATGGAGCAGGTTAAAGAAAGATCAAGGCGACGTATGAAAGCGATGAGAAGGAGACACAAAAAACGAATGCGCGACATTTTACGAGCTTGTTAAACTAATATGGATGTTGTTGTGTTCACACACACGCGGGGAGCGACAACCGTTTTAATTTTTATTGCTTTACACCCGTATTAGTTGATTCGGTATCAAAACCCCCGACTAGAGGTGGATTAGTTCATGCCCATTAGTTGAGGAGCGAATGCGCGTTAGTTTGTAATGTGAACGCAAACGGGGAGTGAAACTGGTTTTGCGTCGCAGCGAATACCGAATTAAGTGCCAATGTGAAAACGGTAATAGTCAATCCAGAAGTCAACGTCAGAAGTAGTAAAGAGAGAGAACTTGATGAGAGGTTTTTTCTTTCAAAGTCTTTGTCTGTAATTGGATCTTATTATGTCAATAACATTGAAGTTGTACTTTGTCGGGACTCCAAGCATAACAAATTAATTAGTTTCACAGTGTAGAAAAAACACTGATTTGTAGGATTTATATGCGTGCACACAGTACACGTCATGATGTAACACTTTATGTGTTTTCATGTTCCACGTGTAGGTGTAACTCACTTGTGTGACCAGTGCGCGTTTGCCACCACCGACATCGACGTGTTGCTGCAACACTACGAAGCCTGCCACTCCCTCATCAACCTGAAGGGGGCGCCCCAACATGTCAAGGCTGAGGAGGACGTTGGGGCCAATAAGGAGGGTAATAAAGGAGCAGGAGTCGAGAGGGAGTTCTCATGCACCAAGTGTCATTTCATCACTGAAGTGGAAGAAGAGATTTTTAGACACTACAGGTGAGAAGTGTGTTCTCTCATTCCTTCAGAGAATCGAAGGATTAATGGCACACAGAGTTCTGCTGTGTGAAGTAGCAGTGAATCAGTGTTTTCAGTTGGTGCTGGCTGATCTCGATCTTCATATTTCTTCCATAAGTGATTTTGTGCCAGGACATCATGTGGCTCTCCAGTCTCCAGTGCTCCAACACTGGTGTGCCTGTGAGAAAATGTTCTACTTTAAAAGGAGAAATGTTTCAAATTTGAAGAATATTGCTCTTTAATTAATTTCTGTTGCTCACTTGTCCAGGAAATGATGACTGGCTTCACTAATTTTACAGCCGCCGCCCATTAAATAATTGAAGCCTTCATTGGCTTCATTTACCATATCTGGCAGCTTATAGTCAAAGACTGGTCCCTGGATCTCATTTTGCTCAGTTCTCTCTGGGATTATATGACCAACAACTGCCAGGTTGAGAGTTGAATATGTTCCTGATATGACTGGTGTGAAGCTCAGGGGGGAATGAGACTTTTTAATTTATTTAGCCGAAGATCAGCACCTGCTGAGTTAGCAAAGGACTTAATCCCGGTCCTGGAATGAAGTCTGTGTCATGCAAATGTAAAAAGCAAAAAGCCTCTGAATTTTCCCATCACCTACACTCACTTCCTGTTTTTTTTTTTTATTTATTTTAATCCAGTGAGGTCATGATTGCAGTTAATGAAAATATATTCATCCTTTTGGTCAAATTTACGAGCCTACGTTTTTTAGAGTGAGGCTGAATCATACAGTGCTTTTTTTTTTCCTTTTTTTTTTCACACTACGCTCAGAGCACTCGATTTACCTTGAGCCTGAAGCTGTGATTAGCAGCAGGTGATGGAGGTGTGGGGGAGTCATTTTTTTCTCTAATTCTACTTTTTCATGCTATTTGAGATGAAACACATTCCTCTCATAGAATTTATATCCAGATGTTAGATTAATGTCTCATATTGTGGAGTCCTGAAGCCTGGTGACTTTGCTCTTCTCATCAGAGTTTTATGCTGAGATGTGACACCTATGTACTGTGAGACACTGTATGAAATATGCTAGTGTCGGAGGCAGTTAAGCAAGGTCGCATACATGCGAAGGGAAATTCACAAAGAAGACGACAAACGCGTCATAAAGAGGAGACGAAAATGAAAAATCATACAGAGCCATTTATATAGAGAGAGTGTGATGCTGTAAAGCATGCATCCTGTTGTTCATTTCTGTATTTCTATGAGATGATGTCACTTGACGTTAAAGTATCGAGTGAGGCAAAGATTATTCAGACTTGGTGAACCCTCTGACTTCTCTCTTCTTCACATCTATTCCGTGGAAACACTGTGACAGTAGCTGAGAAATGTTCGACTTTTAAACCTGCAGTCACCACAGAATCCACCTTTTTCTGAAAACCCAGGACTTTAATGTTTGCCTACGTGATGAGATAAAAATGTCAAAGTGTCCAGAGAGCTGTCAGACATGTTTGCTCTTCAGCAGATATGTCAAGCAGTCTGTGTTTTTATTAAGTGATTCTTAGGGATTATCGTCGGAGTGGGAGCTGCTACTCCTCCCACTCCCGTTCCATGACTCGGCAAAACAGCTCAGCTCAAGGTTTTCTGACACTCTTCTGAGGCCTGATCTGATTCGTCTAATCTCAACAAAATCAAAAGTGCAGTCAGAAATAAACTAAAAAATTCTTTCATAAAAACAACATAATGAACCCACTGGCGTGCAATGAAAGACAATAGTAAACTAAAAATAATCGAGGAAACTAAAAATGTTTCCTTTTCTTGTCTGCCTTTAACAAAAAGCACGTAAAAAGTAGATTTTCTGTGTGTTGTTTACACTCCCGGTCATTCAGGGTCATGCCAAGTTGAGTTGTAGGTGGTTGCTTGATGCTTGATTTATTTACCATCTTTCAGACTCATTTAACTTTCCTCACAGTTTTCCCCCCTAATTCACTGATTTAATGGAACACAGAGTCACTTTTTTGGCTGTGAGCTGTGTGAAATATTACCTGAGTGCTTAGAGGAACGCAGGCTTTAAAGTTGGTCTATTCAGAGGCTGTTTTTTTTTTTTTTTTTTTAATAGTGTCATCAATAAAAAGTTTTAAATATATGTATTTAAAATTGCTCTTCTCTGCTCCAGGAGAGAAAAAAGACACACAAAACTACATTTAAAGTATGATTTACTTAACACTTTAAGTAAAAGATCATTTATTTTTACGTTTCTAATAATGTACTTTTCATTAACTAAAGGCTGTTTTTTTTTTTTTTTTGTCTCTGCAGACGTGTCCACGGATGCTACCGCTGTCGCCGCTGTGATTTCACAGCTCCTGACTCATCCGCCCTCCTCGACCATTTTAACTCCGTCCACTGTCACGACTCCTCTCCCTCATTAGGCCCGTTGACAACAACCTCCTTACCCACCGCCCTGTCAACCTCACTGACACCTTCATTAATGCTGTCAGCCAATGGCTGCTCAGCTCCCTCCACATTAGCCATTAAAGAAGAGAGCAAGGGAGACCTTCGCCTCCTCTACTCCCTCGCACCGCCTGAGGGACGCTTGGCAGAAGGCGGCAGAGAGGAGGCGGGAGGAGTTGTGAAAAGTGAGGGTGTTGAGGAGAGAGAAAGAGAGCGGGAGAAAGCCTGGGTGCTGAGGGAGACCAGGGGGATGGGTGAGAGAGGAGGTGAGCAGGCCCACGGGTTACTCTGGGTGCCCAAAGAGCGAATGGTGCCCGAGAGAGGAGTGGACAGAACAGGAGGTGGAAGCCCATCACTCTTTCCGTCCCCCATCCCTCTATCCTTTGTTTCTGCCAATCATGAGGCCTCCCAGCAGAAGAGAGGGGTAGCCTCTCCAGGGATGGTTTACCTGGGAGACACCAAGACATTTCTGGGGGACACCAAGTCGTTCCTTGGAGACAAACTTTATGGAGGAGGGAGGCCAGCAGCCGGAGTTGGGGGAGGAGGAGGTGCTGCAGGTGGAGTGGAGAAGCAGGGCCCCATGACCCCGCAGCAATACACAGGAAGTGGAGGAGGAGGAAACGGAGGAGGGCAAGAGGGGAAAGGAGGAGCTGTTAAAGAGGAGTCCCAGTCTCTGCTACGGGTGAGTCCAGAATTCCCTCCTGCTGCAATCTGTGTCCGTGATCCATAAAAAACAAACCCACAAGAAACGTGTTTGATTATCAATGATTATTTGGGAAAACGTTAAGACACGACTGTAAAACCTTCCTGAATCTCAATTTCGCAAATGTTCGACATCCAAGTCCCATTCTGTTGTCGCATGAAGCAAAGGCTTTGTGTTTGCAAACAAACACCTCTGTGCCAAGTCTGAAACTTAGATTAAGTCCAAATTTAATTCATATGACCTTTAAACTTTGACATTGAATCGCTGTTAGAGGGAACGATAACAGAGTCAGGTCTTCATGAAGTTGAAGTTATGGTCCTCGATGAAAGAGGCCTGAATAGAGAGCGGATTATCATGCCAGAGAGAGAACTTCTCCTTCAGCTGTTTGAATATTTATTCAGTAAAAATTCCACTTAGTAAATGTTAATAAATAGTCCATTCAGAGCCCAAATCATTAACATATGCAATCATAAAAAAAAAAAAGGAAAATTCCGACCTTGTGGTAAAGACTTGGCCAGGAATTATTTAAGTGATGAAATTGCTTGATACAGCGACTTACAGTTTCAAGGCATTAACAATTAACCACAGATGGTACTTTTTTACTGCCGTTTGTACCAGCTGTAATTTCTTTAGCAGTTTTCAGCGTAGACAGTAGAACCATGATTCAGTCTGCGGCGAACAGGAATATTCAGGGACGCTCTATTAATACTACAGTACCGGGGTCATATGCACAGCACATGTAGGGAGCAGCAGCGTTGACATCTGCACTTCTTCAATCACATCTCAGGCACTTGTGTAGATTTGTGTTGGCTAACAAAGTGTGTACAAGCACATGTGTGTATGCCAGAGTGTGTGTTTGCCCTCGTATCTGTTTGAACATTTCTCCATGTGCAAATGATTCCTTGACATAATCGTCCTTGCACTAAGTCCCATTCGTTTTACGATGATGGTATTTTAACTTGCGACATTAGGAAACTTGAACTGCTTTGGAGACCGTGAGGGAAACTGACGGTTGCTATGGTTACCACCTGTCAGCCGGCTCCCTCGCCCAGCAGTGTGGCCTATGGTGATTTCACTTCCCAGTGATGTCATGGACTGGGAGGATACCGTGCCAGCTCCACTCAACGTATTGGCAGTGATTGCGTTGGAGAATAGGGTCTGGTGTGTGTGAGTGTGTGTGTTGACACTGTATTAGTACCAGATAATATTAGGCACCAAGTACAGGTACATGTTATTTGGCTGAGTACTGCCAGTTTCCCAGAACAAAGTCTTGGTTGGACTGTTCCCATGTGTGTGTGTCTGTGTGTGTGTGTGTCTGTGTGTGTGTGTGAGGTATTGGCAGTAACTTGGCAGAGCTAACAGGGTGGGGCAGTAAGAGTTTTACTCATTATCGTGGGTGGGGCAGTGTGTGTGTGTGTCTGTGTGTGTGTGTGTGTCTGAGAGAGAGAGAGAGTCAGACGGAGAGAGAGCGTGAGAGACTGAGGAGAACCAAGATTCAGCGACGGGGAGTCCCATTAATATTACAGGTTACACCCCTTCACTTACGACGCATGTGTCAAACTCAAGGCCTGGGGCCCAAATGTTGCCTGCCGAGTCATTTATGTGGTCCTCAAGTTCACATCAATGCATCGTCACATGAATAAAGTATTTAATAAACATGTAGTTATACATAAGACATTACATTCTTAAAGTCTTACAAACACAACTGGCACGTCCTTTTTTTAAAATCAATTTTCTTCCCAGATTCAGATTAGCAAAACATTGAATCTGGAACAAGCAAAGCTTCATAGTGTGAACACAAACAAACAAAAGAAAAACTCACTAATATGCTATCAATGAATTTGCCACGTGGGGTTCAACTAATATTTGTCCCATATTACTTTTGCATCCGAACAAATGTATGTTTGTCCATCTTCTGTTTCTTCTTTGCACAATTGTGTCCCTCCTCTCTTGTCGTCCCTTTGTCTGCTTGTTAAAGGACAGCTCACCTGACACACAGCGATTGACACCAGGATTAAATAAATTCAGATAGAAAGCACTAGTTCTGCAGTTCTTAGTATTTTCATTCTGACAACTTTTTCTTATTCTTTGTGTAATTGCTGCGCGATGAAAATAAAAATCCATCTCCAACTTTGGATTCACTCTTTGTAAAACCTTAGTTACCAAAGAAAACCTTGACTCATTTCGATAATTTCTTTTACTTTTTCTCGCTCTTTCACTGACTGTATTGTAAAGATTTGGATTGAGAAGAAAAAAAAAAAAAACACTTGGCAGATGAAATTAAAGTAAAAGCCGGTTTGACATTTTAGTTTATAAATGGAACGAGACAGACTTTGAGTAATGGTGGTTTTTTAAATCAAGCAGGGCCGAGAAGTGCCCGTCCCTGAGCCAAACATATGTGAACACATGCGAGTGCACTCAAACATGCGAGTTAAACCCCAAAATGTAGCTAAATGTATCTAATAAATCCCAGATTGTTTTCAAAGGGTTATCTTCCTCAAAGTCGGCCCAGAAGAGGAGATAAACGGACAGCCAGCAGGCAGCGGCCAAGAAGTTGTGGACGTGACCTTACAAAGATGATATAATTGTCTTCATCTCATGTGGTCATAATGCACTGCTGAAATGCGAACCCGCGGCGGTTTTAAATGCACCGTGCGTGGCACTCAATTCCATTTTGGTCCAGGGACAGACAGAGAGACAGACAGAAGGAATATAGAAGAGACGGAGTAAAACGATAAAAAGAGAATGTGTGCTTTCAGCAGATCAGAGAAGAATTTCATTAAGTTTCACTCGTTTACATTTCTGCCTGACGGAGATAATTATGTATAAAGGACACACACTCACACACACACAGATATATGATCCATAATTCATTCCTTATTTTGTCTTATTTACCTTCTACGCTCATGTGTGTCCGTGCACAAGGCATCCACACACACGCACACACACCGCCGCTCAATCTGCGTTTTGTATTCTGTCTGAGTGTTGTGGAGTAAATGTGTTTTGTGAGGAAATTAAAGCACAAATTGAACTTATTTACTGGGCAGATAATTTAAAAAACACTTTACATCCTCTACGGGAAATGATGGCACTTCCTCTCACTGCGTGTCACACTGTGTCTCTGTGTTTAATGCATTTTAAATAGGATTCTTTAAAGTTTTTTTTTTTTCTTCGCTGCAGCTACATAGCTAAGAATCATCAGTCCTTTACTCCAGTGATGGGTCTAAAGGTTGAACTGTATTTATTGTTATTGAAAACTCTTTGCAGCCGTGGTTTCAAATGTCTTAACTGCAATGCTAACATTCTCCTTTAAAAGAAAAAGAATACAATTTTTTACAGCCTACAAGAGATTTCATAAAGTTCTGTTGGAAATATTAATGGATTGTTATTATGACGAACTATAAAATATTAAAACTACTCTTTAGAGCAGTTGTCTTTCAGATTAAAATCATTTTTAACTTCTGTCCTCCTGCCCCTCAGTTCATCACTTTACTGTCTTTTATAGGAATATTGAAAGAATGAGAAACACTGTCTTGTGGGTAGGAACAGAGTTAATTTTCTCTGGTCACTCAAGTGTCGTCCAGCTCTGTGTACCTACTGTGTATTAGTGTATGTCATAAAGCATGCAGCAGTTTTCCTAAGACTGGGTCGAGACCCTCATGTGCGTCGCAAGAACTCTTTTCTGGGTCGTGTCGTCAGGTTTCATGGCTGTTAATGAGCATGTCTCCAGAGGAGTAAATATTGTTCAGATGTCTCTTGATTTCTTAAAGGTTAAATATAATTATTATTTTCAATAGTCATCAATGATTTACTAATAATATCTACTGACTTGAGTCGGGAAGGTTCCTAAATTATATGGTTCCCTTGAAAAGCAAGTTTGGAAAACACTGGCTCACAGTATGTAAGGTGGAAAAAAAGCATGTCTCATTCCTCTCATCTTCCCCCAGACAGACATAGTTGTCTGTCTCTGTCCACTCAGTTTGTTTGTCCTGCAGTCACATTTCCCATCAGGACACAGACTCATAAACTCTGTCATGGTGGAATTAGCATGTGTGGGTGTGTAAGAGAGAGTGTGTGTGTGTGTGTGTGGGTGTGTGTGAGAGAGAGAGTGTGTGTGTGGATAACATCAAGGCTGTGTTTAGTGTACTTCAAACATAATCAGACAATCTGGTCACTGTAATTTGGACCTGGTTCTGTCTTTAAGACTTCGTCAAAAGACAGTGTCTCTATCTAACTCTGCCTTAAATTTAAGCTGTGTGTGTGTGTGTGTGTGTGTGTGTGTGTGTGTGTGTGTTCGTGTGTGTGTGTCACCAGCCTAAACTACACGTGGCTTTACGCTGTGTGACAGTCCACAGCAGCCTCATTGTCTGCCATGAATGTTACCTTTGGCCTGAGAAATATATGACACAATTTTCAACCACATTCAAGCGCAGCTCGTTTTTTTTTCTTCACACGCTCCCACACATGCCACGACTGCACACACAGATTACACTTGACAACATGTGCAGAGCGAAGGTGAAGGCTGGGCATCTTTGGCTCACGGACCCTCAGAGTTAGGTCATGTTTGTTTGACTCTACGCTGGCTCATCTATGGATCTTAATCCAAACTGTGGTTTGCGGTCTGAGTGTTTGACAACACAAAATGGGAAAAAAAAAAATAAAAGTCAAAAGTTGCTTTTCATCACTGGGCTGCTCTGCACAAATGATTTCAGTATTTTATTAAACTGTACCACTCTGGAGAAATTATGAATTAGAAATTTCAGTGTTTAACAATGGAAATATATCTTGACTCGCGGGCCATGTGGGGTCCTAAAATTTGACACGGGGGGTCACACCAGGAACAGATTGATGTCGAGATTGTGCAAATTACTGGGGAAATAAGGGTTATTGCAAAGAAAAGGCAGAAGTGTTATGATTATTGAATTTTTTAAAATAACTTCTATTAGAAACCTGTTATGAAGCCGAGCAGTAAGCCCTCCTGCCTCGGAAGCAAAGAGCAGAGCATCTTGGGTTCGATTCCCAGAAGAACTATACGCTTGATAAGGTTAATCTACCTCTGTAAGGAACTTTGAAAAAAAGCATCTGCTGAATGTAAACTTGTCAGTATTGGGGACTGCAGAAAAACCAAAAGGAATGATCAGTTTGACTGAAGTTAAACTCAGTCTTCTCACCAAACACAGAGTCTTAGCCTTGTTTCCCATTTCCTTGTGGTTTGCTGATGGGCCTGACCCTGGACTCAGACCTACGTGTTGGGGAGTCAGCGAGATAACAACTGACTCCTTCTCAGACTCTGCTGGGGAAAAAAAAAAAAAAAAAACCTGAAAACATGGAGAATTTCCTGTGATTTCCTTAACTTTACAGCCTGGCACTGTGAGAGTGCCGTCGAACCGCACCAATCTGGCACCAAAGTCGGAAAAAAAGCACAATGTTCTCTTTTATATTTTGCACAGTTTGCTCTTTAGATTACGTATGATTATATATGAAAAAGTCATGATCCTGATACGAGCCAACAAACGTTAATTTCTCCCTGAATGATGCAGTATTATGGCTCATAATATCATGTAATGCCTTGTAATGAGTTTGACGGGAGACTAACATGCCGTCTTTTCGGATCCCCGCTCGCCGCGCTGAAAATTTCATTGGTTCGGACACATGTCGCTTCCACGCACAGCCTCTTGATTGGCCCGTGCGGCGTCTATGACACAGATGTTCCACCTTCCCCCCGCCAGTGGAGGGACCAGGTGTTTTTCATCACGTCTACATGGCAACGCTCAAACACAGTGGTTATTTTAGCTCCTAGCTGTAATTTAGACGTTTACATCAATTACTGTTACAATCAGCTTACACACACACACACACACTCATTTGTGCATGCATGTGTGCTCCTTCTATATTTTGCCGTTTTACTGCCGTGGCTTTCACATTACAGCCCCTCCGTCTGTGTATGTTTCTCTTTCTTGGTCTTTTTCTCTCACTCTCTTTTTTTTTCTCCTGGACTTTTTTGTGTGTAAGGCGGGAGCAGCTCACCGCAGACTTTAATGCCAGTGTGTGTGTGTGTGTGTGTGTGTGTGTGTGTGTATTTGTGTGCGTTCACGTACATGGAGACGTGCGTATGCGTGTGTGTTCACACATGGAACTAATATTCGGGCCAGATGTTAATTTTGCTACAACAAGAACTCTACACGCAACGGCAGACACACACACACACACACACACAGAGCAATGCACAGGGTATACCAATCTGGCAACGCTGGTGTAATTAGGAAGCTGATTGGTTAGATTAAAATTCCATCTGACCCCTGACCAATAGTTAATTTGAAAACCATGCCAGTCTTCTCCTCCCCTCCATCTCCTGGCTCCAGACTCCCTTCCTTTCCTTCCCTCATCTCCCAGTTTAATCTGGGCTTCTGTCACACAATCAGGCCTTTTGCCTTCTGTAATGGTGACTGATGTAATGTGACAAAGAGGAGAAAAGAGGCTGGAGAAAATTACGGTGAATTGTACGTGTAAAACTGCTTCCAGTAAATGACTGAAAGTAGATTGACAAATGAGTACAAATGGGCTTTTTTATTTTTTTTGGTCATTGGTCTGGCCTGGACATCATCAAAACAGCTGAGGACGGCTGATTTAGAGGACATCTCTGTTAGGCAGTGCATTTACGTCCTCCAAATCAGCCGTCCTCAGCTGTTTTTGCACCAGGGACCGGTTAAATGTCTGAATTCTTTTTCAGAAAAGACTTAGGATTGACGTAAAAACAAGTATTTTTGCAGCGTCCTCTTGGTCACCAAGTAGGAAAAGCAGTTTTGAAACTTGCTTTATTAAAGAATTGTTTTCCACATATTACACAAAAATGTTTCCGTAATGTATGGAATCAACTTGACATATATCCACATTCCAAGTTTGACTCTTGGAATTATCTGATAAATACAGCTTTCTTCTTTTTTTTCTTCTTCTCAAAAGACTCAAATGTTTTTTCTGTCTCCAAACTGACATTTTTTACTTTGCATATTAGAGAACTTTCCAAAAACATTTCTGTTTTTAGAAACTAAGCCAAGTATGTTGACGTGTATTAGGCATCAGTTAAAGGGAATCTGGTCATTTTTTTTCCCAAAAGAAATCCCAGTCAGAATCAGATACTAAATAATACGGGAACAGAGAACTGGCGCCCCATGAAACCTGTTCAAGGAATATTTAGTCTGTGTGCTCAGATATTTCACACTGTAGATAAGCTTGAAGTCTGGTCTTTAGTGTAGAACTTGATGAGCAGGGCATTAATAACTAAAGGGCAGAGAGTTACTTACAGTGTAACTGAGTAATCTTCAGGCAGCCTGTGTTATCTACTATCTTCCTGCAGGGGTCCCGTGTTACAGTTAAGGTCTTGCACATATTTATACATCAGCTCAATATACATTATATGTAAACATATTATATGTTTGTTAAATAGCTGTAGCTGTATGATTACAAATGATTGAATAATTGTGTTGTTTCTAATTAACTCCAAGAGTTCCAAGTAACAAGTAACTGTTTGTTGTTTTGCCAAGTATAGTTGGCCAACTGCAATAAAAGCCGTTTGACTGGGTGTCACTTTGTACTGTTATAATAACAGTAGTAGTTGTTTATATCACTGGTACATTAGAATTGTCTTCATTTCTTTTCAGCTTGTCCCCTTTTTCAGGGGTTGCCACCACGAGTCAACATTTTCCATCTCCCCCTGTCCTCTGTATCTTCTACTCTGACTCCAACTACCTCCATGTCCTCCCTCACTGCATCCATCAATCTCCTCTTTGTCTTCTACTAGCTGTAGCTGGATGATTACAAATGATTGAATAATTGTGTTGTTTCTAATTAACTCCAAGAGTTCCAAGTAACAAGTAACTGTTTGTTGTTTTGCCAAGTATAGTTGGCCAACTGTAATAAAAGTCGTTTGACTCGGTGTCACTTTGTACTGTTATAATAACAGTAGTAGTTGTTTATATCACTGGTACATTAGAATTGTCTTCATTTCCTTTCAGCTTGTCCCCTTTTTCAGGGGTTGCCACCACGAGTCAACATTTTCCATCTCCCCCTGTCCTCTGTATCTTCTTCTCTTACTCCAACTACCTCCATGTCCTCCCTCACTGCATCCATCAATCTCCTCTTTGTCTCCTACCTGGTAGCTCCATCTCTAGGATCATTCTTCTACCAATGTATCCACTGTCCCTCCTCTGAACATGTCCAAACCATCTCAATCTGTCTTCTCTAGCTTTTCCTCCAAACCTTCCTGTCTGTGTTGTCCCTCTAATCACCTCATTCCTGATCCTGTCCATCCTTGTCTCTCCTAAAGAGAACCTCGGCATCTTTAACTCCTCCACCTCCAGCTCTGTCTCCTGTCTTCTACCTATTCCTAGTGTCTCTAATCCATCCATCATGGCTGGTCTCACCACCGACTTGTAAACATTTTCCTACACCTTAGTTACTTAGTAACTCCATCTCTAGGATCATTCTTCTACCAATGTATCCACTGTCCCTCCTCTGAACATGTCCAAACCATCTCAATCTGTCTTCTCTAGCTTTTTCTCCAAACCTTCCTGTCTGTGTTGTCCCTCTAATCACCTCATTCCCCACCCTGTCCATTCTTGTCTCTCCTAAAGACATACATACCAATATACCAGTAGAAATATAAAGGCTGCAGTTTCTTAAGGCTGTGTTCAGTGGTATCTCCTGCTCCGTGACACAACATCAAGTGTTCAATGCATGCAGCAGTGCTGGAAGAAATGTCCTCGTCACAGAGACACGCAGTCACCGCTGTGACTGGAAAGCTGATTGTGTAGAGAATCTGAAGGTGTAGTTGACCAAATCTCACAGTCTGATCCGGGTCACACACACACACACACACACACACACACACACACACACACAGGACAACAGGCCTGACCAGTCATCTTGACACTTTAATCCACTTCACTGTAGGGCACCAGTCACACCCTGCTCTGGTGTGTACAGTATGTGCACTCTCAAAAGAGAATGAGAAAGTGAGTGTGAGAGTGTGTTTGTGTGTGAGAGTGTGTGTGTGTGTGTGTGTGTGTGTCATCAATGCCATAGCAACTGTGCTGATCCAAGGCCTCTTGGCAAGGCAGTGAGATTGCCCTGGGCACATGCTCTTGCAGCATCAGTGTGTGTGTGTGTGTGTGTGTGGCGCTGTCTGTGAATGTGAGTGGAATAGAAAGTGTGTATTTTTTTACTTTTTTCACATACGGACCACACCAACGCCGTTCACACTGGACACAGGAGGCAAAGTGAAAGGAAGATTCAACATTATTTTGCCTCTACCTCCGTCTCCTCTCTACACCCGCCGTCCTCGTCCCCCCTGCCCGTCATTCTCCCCGTGTGTCCCCTGTGAGGTTTTTACTCATTAGGTATTCTCCGCTTGTGTGTGCTGCTTGTCTCCCTCTCTCCCCCTCTCTGTCTCCCTCTCTGAGAGTGTGTTTATGAATTCTGCTCCACCAGCGTGATGTATCTTGTATACCCGATTTCCCCGAAGACCATTTCTCGCTGCTCCCTCTCTCTCTTCCTCTCTCCATCCCTCCCTCTTCATCTTTTTATTTCTGCTGCTTCACACTGCGCAGCACAACACAAGTCGGCACAACGCTGCATAGATTCAACCGTTCACCACTTGTTTTCCCCTAGAATTTATCAACTCCTACCTGGTCCCCACGGTCCTGCGTAGCACAGTGGATAAATCCACAGGTGAGGACTTAATAGTGAGACTGTGCTCCCACAGTCCTGCAGACAAGGTGATGTTGCTGGTCTTTATTTAAAGAGCATCCCACTTTGTGAGCTTTGGATTATCGTCGCAGAGCACATTCTACTGTTTTGGGTTGAAATGGGGGGAAAAGGGATAAAGGAAAAGGGATCAGAAAGTCGTGAAAGACAACATTTTTACTTCAGACAAACATTTTTATAACAAATACTTTAAACATGCATTACCATCTGAATTATAACGAAAAAGTCAGAAGCGGTCTTTCTTTCTTTAATTCTTTGAACTAAGGTTAAAATCCCCGGTTTGATCCTCCAGATTCTCTCACCATAAAGGAATCTTAGTTCAGGGTGTGAGCTGTCACTTGCCAAAGCATCATAGATGAAACAAAAGAAGTCAGCTTATAGATCAGATATAGAAGAAAAGAAATACTGTTGCTCTCCTCATAGCAGGAAGGGATGAACAGAAATACAAAAACATATTAAAGTGTCAGGAAATAGAATGAAAAGTATTACTCAAAAGTTGGAAAAGACAAAAACATAGTTCAGTATAGATTACGCAGAAAATCCCCAAGATCTTTGGAAGTTATTTAGTCTTTCACACTTTAGGTGAACCTTATTTGACCTTATTTTTTTGTAGTTTAAGTCTGAGTAAAATACAGCAAACAATGAGTCCTTTACTCTGACTGTTTATTGTCATTAACACTGATTCATCTGTTGAAGTCTCTGTATACAATTCATGCAATAGCATTAAGAGATCGATAGGAAATAAAAACAATAAGTGTTCGGTCCAATCGTGTCTTGCAGGAAAAAAAAAAAGTGCGCAGTTGTGTTTGACTTTAATGCTAGGTTGTCTCTTAGCAATGCTTGACTGCTGCAGGTGTTTGGCTGCAGACGTTGTGCAGATGCACTTGTACAATATCACATGCACACACACAAACACTAAGACAAACATTTCCACAATTACAGTATGTCCCTGAGTCCCATCTATCCTGTTTCTTAATAGACCAGGTGCAGCCTAACAAGACTGCAACGATGTGTGTGTGTGTGAAAGTGTGTGTGCGTCTGCGTTTCTGTGTTTTTTGCTCCAGGGTTCTCAAACGTTCAGTCGTTGGGTTTTTAAGCCGTCTTTATAGCTGCACATGTCGACCAACAAAGACATAAATTGTGTACAACAAACACATTTTATCGTTTCTGTCCGTTTCTGTAGGTCTAGGTTTCTGTCTCGTTAGAAGGAAACCTAGCGGCTGACCTCATGTCTGTGTTCACACTAGATCAACACAATTACAAGGCTGTAATCTCCTCTCCTCTCACAAACCCTGGAACCCTGATCCATCTCGCCAGCAGATTTCCTGGCGTGATTTAAGCAGCGTCTGATAGCATCCTCATCCACATCTTACTCGTGTTCCTTTATTTTGTGGTGGAGGTCACTGAGATAACTAAACTCATTTTAGAGCGAAAATCCCCCCTGAAAGTAGACCAATGTTATTCCTTTGATCTTACACAGATTACTGATTAAAAACCACTGTCTCACCCTCCCTCTCTGACTCTCTACAGGAACTACGGTTCCCTGAGTCACGTGTATAGTTTGATGCCACCAAAGAGTCGAGAATGTTGTTGAAATTTTTTATTTCTTTTATGCTCTCCCTTTTACGGTATACAGTCATGGAAAAAAATCATCAGACCACCCTGCTGTTTTCTTCAATTTCCTGTTCATTTTGATGTCTGGCACCACTGCAGCTACATATGTTTGGACAAATATAGCGATAGCAAAAAATAACTCACAAGTGTTTAATTCAAGAGCTGATGTTTAGACATTTTCAGTGGTTTTCCTGATGGTAACGAAAGAATACATTTTACGACAATTTCTATGGCATTGTACTGTCAGGGACAGAGCCCTTAGGCATTTACTGTTTTCCTGCTCATTGTATTCTTCAGGTAATATAGTTTTAGTGGTACCAGGCTTTAAAATAGACATTAAATTAAAGAAAAAGGCCATCTATTATATTTTCCATGGCTGTATTTCCACATTAAGCTCAATTCGATCCAATTATGTAACCTGTTACCCTGTAAAACAAACCAAATAAAAAAAAAAAATCAGATATTTTTTAATTTTAATCTACCCAAAGAACTCCATTAAATAGATCCAAACCCATGTCCTCTATCTGTCGTACCCGTTTCATATTTTATGTCCATCTACTTTATTGTGCACAGAGATCACAAGCTCATAAACTTAAACCCACTGCACACCTTGCAAACACATGTCTTGCATCACTCAAGTCCCCTGTCGGCAGATCATCCAGGAAACAAGTGTTACATTACTCAAGACCACCGAGTGAGGGAAGCAGCAGTAGACGTAGAAAGGGAGAAATGATGAAAAAGGAAACAATTGTAAAAGTCGGAGAGACGAGAAGAGACTCGCAGGGTGAGGAGAACAGAAAGATGACAGAGAAAACAGAGGGAGAGAGGGTAGCAGCTGCCAAGCTCTGAGTGGGGTTAAGCATCACCACAAGTACGACCTAATAAGGTCTGAAAGTGTGCACGCACACACACATACACACTTGGACACTGTTCAAACTCTTTTTTCTTTTTTTTTTTCCTGCAGTTTGCAACTGTAAGCAGTAACTCTGCTCTGTAACTCCCCCAGAGCCTCCAGAGCTGAATGCTGTTGTGATGCATCATGTTGAAACCCTAAGTAGGAAGTTCCCTCTGCTGACCCTGACACTCTGTTACGTCTGAACGTCTTCCAGCGATGTGCTGCTGTTCCGACAGTGTCAAACATTATCATCAATAACTTATCACTGCTGTGTTGTTTATAGGGAAAAACAAGCGAAAAACTAAATGTAAAAGCTGTGGTGACTCACTGTTGATGGTCTGACTGAGTAAAAATGATGGCTCCAAGATTTGTTCTACGTCTTAGTCCAACCTTAACACCTCAAAAACTCAGTATGACACTATAATTCAACAAGTAGATCAAAACCACTTCTTTAAATCTTTCTTTTGTTTACAATCTATTCAAATATTATTTAAGCCCAGCAGCATTATACACCTGTATAGTTGAGGTGAACCCCCAACTGGACAGTATGAGCTTTAAATCTCATTTTCTGCTGCGAACACTTGGTTCTGATCTAGTTTTAGGGCCAAATGCAAGAAAATGAGAGAGAAACTCCCGGTGAGTCCGTGTTATTTGAAAGCTTTAGATCTGGTTTGGAGGAGATAATGTTGTAACAGACACAGTTGCAGGCAGACCTTCATCACCGCACTGTAGATACGTGTTTTTAATTAGGTGAGGTGTAGCAGGTGTAGCAGGTACGGGCCAACGTTGGGATGTGATGTTGACCTAGGGCCAACCTTGGCACTTGGAGCCTTCTTTTGTTTTGTTCATTTTTTTATGTCTTTTACACTTTTTGACATTTTGCAAAAAATATATATTTGAGGTATTTCACCATCTCTATGAGGTATTTCACCGGATCACTATTTGGCAACCCACTTTGTGGGCTAGATCACTATTTGGCAACCCACATTCTGGGCCGGATCACTATTTGGCAGGCAAAAATTTGCAAAAATGACACACTATTTGGCAACGAATTAATGCCAGCTGGCACACTATATGGCAACCCTCTTTGTGGGTCGGACCATTATTTGGCAACCCACTTTGTGGGCCAGATCACTTTTTGGCAACCCACTTTGTGGGCTGGATCACTATTTGGCAACCCATTTTGTGGGCCGGATCACTATTTGGCAACCCATTTTGTGGGCCGGATCACTATTTGGCAACCCACATTCTGGGTCAGATCACTATTTGGCAACCCACTTTGTGGGCTGGATCACTACTTGGCAACCCACATTCTGGGCCGGATCACTATTTGGCAGGCAAAAATTTGCAAAAATGACACACTATTTGGCAAGGAATTAATGCCAGCTGGTATATATATATATTTTTTTTTTCTCTATTTGTACCAGCAGAGCGTCAAGCCGATCAGCAAACTGTGCTTTGTGTCTGTGTTAGTATTTTCTGTCAGTAAGACTTTGCCCTAGAAAAAAATTTTTCTTATTTATTTTCGCGTTAAATTTCAAATCCAAACTATGTGGATTTGCTCCCATTATTAACCTGCCTTTTGCAAAGTATTCTCAAGACATGGGCGTCTAACATTCTCTTGCCATTTGTCCTGGCAGCGGCCCTCGTGACTGTTGTAAACAAAATTAAATGTCGCACAGTCAGATTTGTGTATTGGAAAGTGCGAAAGGTCTGAACAAAGTAAATAATAGATGTCGAGTCTTTCATTGGCAACGAGTCAGGAATCAAAGTTGACATCCCTGCTTTCCAACTGACCTAAAAAGGCCAAATGAAAATTGCATATTCCCTCAGTAGGAAGAAAATCTCTTTTTATCACTCACATTACACATTGCAGACAGGACAACTCTTGCTCTCTTGCTCCCTCTGTGTCTAGAGGCAGGAAAACAGTCTCCAAAACAAACTGAATGATGGGAGGATGGAGGGGTGAGGGATAATTCTGTGTCTGCCCCCAGTCACTGAACGGCTATCACATATTTCACTCAGAGCGCCCCCTTCCCTCCGCCACCCTCTCCCTCTCTATCTCGTCCCCCCGGTCCTCCGCTAAAGGCAGATTAAAAGCTGATAGGAGATTGCGGAGACATGTTGCACTCCTGTTCTGACACACACACACACACACACACACACACACACACACATTCAGATAGATGTGCACACATGCAGACGGTAACATTAGCTCTTGTATGGCTGGGAGCTCCTGATGTAAAACACATGTTCCTGCCTGGGCCGTGTGTGCTGCTGTGTCTACGGCTGTTTAAACCAACTTTATCGCTCCATCAGTTCAGAGACAAGGAGCGATTCATTCAGGGAGAGGGGGAGGGGGAGGACCGAGAGGGGGGAGAAGAGAAGTCTGTGTGTTTAGGAGGGTGGGCTGGGGGGGTGCACTTGGAAGAGAGTGAGTGACAGATTTCTTTTCTTCTTGTGTACTCGTCAAACAAATGGAAAGTCCACCTGCTGTTGTGCAGCGTTGTATAAACACCGGTTAGTTTTGTGTTTCTCCATCCGAGGACTGACTCGAAATTAGGATTAACGTTCATCTCTGCTTTGTTTATATTCACGTAGAAAAAAAAAGTTCAAGGACGGATGTCGTAATTTCACAAAGTTATTTAGAATCAAACATGTGAACACAGGAATGTCCCACAGCTTTGACAATATTTATCATAATCGCTCTCTCAGGCGTTGAGCTCTCCTTCAAATGTGAATACATTTAAAATCAGTTTTTAACTGACTTGAAAAGGAAACCGGTGAGAGTCCTACGTAATGTACTGATCCTGTTTCATCTTGTTGTAGATTTCTACTCCCCCTGTGTCCTCAAGTGCAATAATGTTGAACTTAAACTGAAGAAATCGCTTTGAGATTTTCATCTTGGAACTTTTCCACTAAGCTCTCTCTACTTAAGAGACAGGATGTGATTATTTCTTGGATTAATGTGTAACTTTTCACTCTGTACATCTACTAACCTACAGGGAGTTGGTGATTAATGCAAGTTGACCTTTTCACAAACTACATCAAGACATAATAATTGATTTTTAGTGCATTACATTAGCAGCGCATTGTGTGCATTCCCCACACTTTTCTTTGTCTGTCCATCAGTAAAAGACTTTTCTACATCTATAGGAGAATTCTCTTCTCTATCATTTAAAGATCTAATGCAGACACTGCAGCAGTGACCTGATGGTGAATTAAAATTATTTTGATGCAACATTTTCCGAACAACACGCCAGGCGGTACTCCAACGTTTTTGTGCCACGGACCAGTTCAATGTCATATGTACTATTTACAAGGTTAGAGCCTTGTATCAGTGACTCTACGTCAGTTAGAGTTTATTGTTGTTGTCTTCACTGAGAAAATATCTCCTAATCAAATATAGTTGCATTATTGATGATGGAATCCTAGCCATTCTATTGGTCAGTTCTTTTGTTGATATGGGTATGGATCAAGAGGAAGTAATAGACAGACATTATTTCTCTGCAGCCTGGCACCAATTCACCCACGGACTGGTGCCGGCCCCCCGCCCAGTGGTTGGGGACCACTGCGTTACTGTATGGATACTTGGTTATTAGGTGTGTGACGATTCACTCAGATAATGATCCGATTCATATCTCAATTCACAGGCTACGATCCGATTCAGGAACAATTCACTAAAAAATATTAAACGGTTGATCCAGTTCGATCCGATTCAGTTCAGTTCAATCCAAAACGATTAATTTGCGCACCCCTAATATATCTATATACCCCTAATATATGGTGTGACTATTCACTGACATGACGATCCGATTCATATCTCGATTCATAAAAAATATTAAATGATTGATCCAGTTCCATCTGATTCGGTTCAGTTTTGATCCAAACCAATCCAAAACTATTAATTTGCACACCCTTAATATAAATATATAGTGTATATTAGGGATGTGACTATTCACTCACATGACGATCCAATTCAAATCTCGATTCACAGGCTGTGATCTGTTTCAGGAATGATTCATAAAAATATTAAATGATCGATCCAGTTTGATTCGGTTCAGTTTGATCCAAACCGATCCAAAACCATTAATTTGCACACCCCTAATATATATATAATGTATATTAGGGGTGTGCAAATTAATCGTTTTGGATCGGTTTGGATCGAACTAAACCAAATCGGATCGAACTGGATTGATCGTTTAACATTTTTTATGAATCGTTCCTGAATCGGATCGTAGCCTGTGAATCGATATATGTATATACACAGAGAATATATTAGGGATGTGACTATTCATTCACATGACGATCCAATTCATATCTCGATTCACAGGCTGTGATCCGATTCAGGATCGATTCGGTTAAGTTCGATCCAAACCGATCCAAAACCATTAATTTGCACACCTCTATTGGATATATTTGAATCCTTCAAACAAACTTGACTCCAGGCAAATGAGATTATCTCAGATCACACTGTTCTCACGTCGGCCAAGACCCAAATCACTGTCTGTTTGTCTGCAAACATCTTTATCCTCACTGGTCCCAGTCAACATGAAGTGACTGCTGTCCCCACTGAAGACAACCCCAGAGTTGTGTCATTGTGCATTTTGTGTGTTTTCTTTCTTTTTGTTGATTTTCAACATTAGACTTTGCTTTAAAAAAACGCAATTCTTTCTAAAATCTATAATCAATTTAAAAGGTATCAGCAGATTCATGTATATTTTGTCTCTGAGACAGGGTTATGCTTCCAAAGCAGTGGATCAAAATTGCATTTTAGAGCTTTTTCTATTTTTTTCTTGTGAAATTCCAGCTCAACACAAAATAAAAGCCACAAAACAAACACGTCAATAACATTTGGTTAAAACCCAGTGATGGGACGATGAACGGCTCAGAGCAAAGAGGCAGAAAACAAATGGATCGGTTTGATAAAGGTTTCTTTTCGCCGCCAGTTGTTGTAGCAGATTGAACTCATCTACATTTAGATTCAACGGCGAGTGTGTGTGGTCATCCATGCCCTTGATTTAGCACGCGCGTGTGTGTGTTTGGGCTTTATTGACCAGCAGATGAAGGCCGTGAATGTGATGAAAATCAGGCAACCAGATGGACTTATGGGAAATAAAAACCTTTTATTTATTTATACCCTTTGATTAAATAGCATTTGTTTCTGTCTCTGGGTATATAGTTCTTGTATACGGGTTTGAATGTGTGTGTGTATGAGTATGTGTGTTGTGTATTTAATGACAAAAAGAATAGAGGGATCAGAGCAATCAGGTTTGAATGATTACTATGGGAATGAGGGAGAGATGGGGGAGGAGGGGGAGGCAAAGTCAGATTACAGAATCAACTCATTCTTAAACACATGGCTGTGAAGAGAGCACTCAGGTTGCGTCTCCCGTCTCTGTTCTTTCCACCAGTTTAAGGTTCCCCTCCTTTCAGTCTCTGTCACTGCTTCAGTGCTTCTGTAATAGTGCCATTAATTACACCTCTTACCCCACTACGCCTGGATACTTACTTATTATTTCAAACTTGGCCCATTCATTATAACAGAGTGCTGTTTTTACATAGGGAATCAGATTTAATCGACCATTATAATGTCAATCTCTACATCACAGGTATCAAACTCAGGCCCGTGGACCAAATCTAGCCCGTGTTGCAAATATATTTGGCCTGCGAAATCATAGTTGGCTCACCACTAAATATATAAAAAGGAACTAAAGAGCCTACGGATGAATAAAAAAAACATTTCTTTGTTTGTATGTAAGGCTTTGGTTGTTTTCCGATTCAGTGTTTATGGAAATCATAAGCTTCATATGAAAAATATGAAAAAGCTGTTCGGAAATATGACCCCTGCTGACCAAGGTGGTCATTACAGCCACTTGTTCTTGTTTGTTTACAGTGTTTTTCTAATTGATTCTGTTGTACACATATTGACGGCAGTGTTTCCTGGTGATTCTGCCAACACTGACCACAACTGCATGACTGTGGTTGAGCACAAATACAAGTTGATATGACTGCAATATGATTTTGGAATCTGGTCATGTCCTGGATTAGATGGTCCAGCGAGCCATAGTGAGCCCTCGAGCCTCCATTTGGTGATCATGGTTCTAAACTTTCCAGTTTGTAGACGGCTCCTAGAAAAGCAGATTTCTTTTGTCCTGTCGGAGTTCTCCCCAGTACGATGATGTCAGTCTGGAGGTTTTTCCTCGTGTGTTGGATCGTAACGAAAATGATCCAGATATGTGGCTCCCCAGAGATGATGGACCGCTCTGCCAGTACTGTAGGTGTGTGTGTGTGCGTGCACGTGTGTGTGTGCATGGTACAATCCTTTAAAAGTGAAGTGTGATTTCTGTCTGCCTATTAGAAAACCCAGAAAAACAACTTGTGGCATTTCAGAGTTTAACATCTAACAGTTAAAATTCGCCAAGAAATAATTGTGTGTCTGCCTCTGTCTTAGTGTGTTTGTGTGTGTGTGTGTGTGTGTGTGTGTTTCACAGTAAAAAATAAATAAATAAATAAAACAAACCCAAGACAAGGAGTGTCTACATATGTTCCAGGAGAGATTCCAACCTCATAAATCACTTCAACTAGTGTTCAACAGTCAATCTTTCTCCTCCCCTCCTTCCCTCCCCGCGTCTCCCTCCTCCCCTTTCTCCTCTTTCTCCTTCCTCTCTTCACTCGGCAGAAACGCACCGTTCTCCCTTTGCCAACAGGGAGATTTGTGTTCTGTGTCTCTGTCGTATGAGATTAGAGAAAAGACAGGGAGAACCAGAGGGGGAGGAGGAATATGAGTGAGTGAGAAGGTCGTAAATGAAGGGAGGAAATAAGACGGAGTAGGAGAGAGGAAAATACACTTTTCTTTTTTCTTCTTGGCAGTCTGACGGTGTATATCTGCACATACTTGGCTGCTCTGGCTTTTTCAGCATCATTTTACTTCTCCATTACTCTGATTATATGTCTCTGTAGACCTGTGTGTGTGCGTATTAGTCTTTATCTGCATGTGTGTGTCCTGATGTTGTCCAGATGTGCAGCTGTACTCATTGTCATTACAGTGTTGCTCACTCTGTGAATGCATGAGTCCAGGCTGGATTGCTGGCTGAGTGGGTGTTGTTACTTCCGGTTGTCATCCTGACACTTTATTAGGGAGCTGAAGTGGAGCCAACTCATGGACACTGTCTCTCTAATTCTCTCTCTCTCACACACATTTACACAGGCACATACTGTACAAGCAAACAGGAAACTGAGTTTTCCTCGTTGTAATTGGTTCCAATCTATATTTACAGACCCTTTTTTTCACCATCTGAGAGCTGGTTGTGCAGATCCCGCTTTGTTTGCTCACCTGCACTGGTAGACTTCAGATAGCAGCCAGTGCTGTGCAGCCGACTGACTCTTCCAGTCTCTTACAGTATGCAGATACACTGTAGTAGTTTGACTGGCTTTTCTAAAACACCAGTGTTGCCTGTTTTTCTATCCATGCAAACCTGCATGAATTTTTGTTTTTTTTTTATTGACAATAAAACGAATTAAAAATGATTGGCTGAAACTAAACCCAAAACTAAAACACTGAAATAAATATATTTCGCCAGTTTTTAGTCATTTTTACTTCTGTGGCTCTGAAGTAAACCAGAATAAAATCAACAAAACCTTGAGGTGGAGTCTTTAGTTCATACTGTACCTTCTAACAAAGTATGAATGTTGAGAACCACTGTATTATTTACTTGTTTGCACCTTTGCACTGGATGGATACGGATGTTTGGATTTCAGACCTGATGTGGAGAAATTCTTTGCAGATGCACAGCATTATATTTTGGAAAAATCTTTATATTGGCTCTTTCTTGGATGTGTTTGTTTTTTTTCCTTTCAATGTGTTGTTTTGGGGATAATTTGGCAAAAAAGAAACAAAAAATGCCTAAAAAGTTGTTGCATCTCTATTGGATATATGAAATATATGGTTAATGTATTATAATATATATGACTTTTGTCCAAGTTATAATTTAAAAAAACTAAACCCTAAAGGATTTTCCCTAAACAGTTTAACCAGGCCTCCCGATCCATATATTTTTTTCCAGACCTTTTTATGTTTTCTACCTCTTATTCACGAGTCAATCTAGTTTTTGTACGACACATTCTTGAAGTCACTTTTCAAAGCAGCGAGGTTGAGGTCCAAGTTTGAATCCAGCTGCTTTTAAGTTCTACCCCTCACTCCCCAGCCACGTATCGCCGGCACCCAGAACAAAATGACTAGTGTTGCATCAGGAAGGGCATCCGGCTGGAGAACTGTGCCAGTCTGAACTCAGATGACCCGCTTTAGGGACACCCAGAGAAAATAAGAAGGATTTAAAAGTGTTTCTTTTTTTTAACAACTGATTTATTTCACTAATTGAATTGATTCACAGGTTGGTTCTGTAAAATGTTAATGTAAAGCAGTAGTTTTCAATGTATCCCTGAACTAATTACTCATGAAAACGGCCCATATGTCAGGGTTGTAAAAGCTCCGTCTGCTTTTTTCCTCTTGAGATTTTAGACATTAAATGTGTTAAATGTGTTGCTTCATTTTCCTTTTCACGTGCAGTTTTAACAGCTCTGTAGCGTTCGCGCCTCAACGCCTCGGTGAAGCCTTAATGGGGGTTTGGTTTTAGTTCTGCCCTTTACCTACTGTCAATCAATCGGCAAAGACTGAGGCAGAACAGATTCACCAGGAAGTAATCCTTGAAAAAAAAACCTGTTGTTGTACATCTGTTGTTTTCTGAGATTTGTCTCCTCTCTCATTTCTGAGAAACGTCTCGCTGTGATTCACACAACACAGATGTGAGGAATTTACAGGAGCAGAAAAGACAGTTTTTGTCCCGCTTTCCCTTTGGTAAAATTGAGGATGATTACACTTTCATTTCGGAGAGATCCCCTCTCCAGTTCTCTGGTCTCTGGTGTAAGGTCTGAAATCTGTGTCCGGGGACCAGGGGGCGCCTCATCCGTGACAGCGCTGCTCCAAATACAAACACTGGGCCACTAGGGGGAACACTGAGCAGCAGCTGCCAAAAGTATGGAAATCTAATGCCCTATATATACAGAACATGCCCAGATCCTATGAAACTGAAGTACCAACAGACATTTATACGACAAACCTTAGAAAACATAGTAGTGGCTGGGCCCCCTTATGGCAGTAAGAGCTACTGCAGGGGGTGGGAAGGAAGTCAAATGAATTTCAGTTTCAGTGTTTACATTGTTTGTCCCTCAGTGGGAATAATGGATCCCTTGGTTTCCCCTTGTTTGATGAGAACAGAAGACTTGTTTTTTAAATAAAGCTTGATGAGGTTTTGACAGCAGAAATGTAAATGTTTTTGCGTGAAGGGACCTCCACAGTAGTCCTATTTACAAAAGTGGGGCCCTGTAGAAAAAAAATCCGAGTCCATTTCTTTCCGCTTTCAGTCCCTTTGTCTTGATTTGTTTTGTCACTGTAAAGACAAGAGACAAAATATCACATACTGGAAATAAATCAAGAGCAAACAAGAAAACATGCAGAGTCGAAGCCTCTCCGTTCACACCGGCCCTTTCTTTATCTGTGAGTCTTCCTCTCCATCTTCCTCCCTCACCTCACCTGTCGGCCTGGATCTGCCGGTCTGTGACGTCTCATCCTTCCAAGTCAGTTTCCCCAGTAATGACGAGACGCTAACTATCACTTTGAAGGTTATGGTATTCACAACCTGGGGGGATCTTTAGCCATGTGTGTCTGTGTGTGTGTCTCATTACCACAGACTGTGTGTAGCCGTGGAATCAGTCAGCCCTCAGGCCAGATCCACATGATCATGCCTGTTATGGTATGTTGGATATCAAGCTTCTAGTACAACATCTTCTTCACTCATGGTGATTTCTCTTCTCTTTCCTCCCGTTTCTCTGCGTCAGTTTGCAGTTTTCTTTTTGTATATTTCTGTTTTTTTTTTCTGAGAGATTATTTCAATGGTGGGGCAAGAAAATAAAGCCATGATTTCTTCTTTACTTAATAAACCAGTCAAAGAAAATAAGGAGGAAAAATCTATTGGACTTCTCTTCGACTACACTGATCTTTTTTAAGTTCATATTTCTTGCCCAGTCGCTCTTGTCCCTTCAGTGTTCAGTAGGAGGCAGTATTTTCTGGTTCTTGTAATAAATCAATGTTATTGATGCGATTAATGGCAAAGAAACAAGAACAAAGGTCAGCAGCGGCGCAGGGTTCAGGAAAATTGCCTTCTCCACAGAAACCTGGACTCAAATGGTGCTTGTCGATGGGTTCCTGGGCAGAGAACTCCCAATCTGAATCCAAAGTTACTCGTCATTACGATCTCTATGGCTCACATTATAGTGAGCGGTGAAGAAGACCAGAATGGGTCCTAAAATCTGGAGCGTTTGTATGAACTTAAAGACAGAAATGTTAAAATGCTTTTAGCCTTTCCTATGCCCTCTATTGGAGAGGCAGGATAATTACAATAATAGAAGACAATAATATAATTTTGTTGATTATAATTTAGTTTTTCAATCTGTCAACTCTCTCAAAGGTTATTGTTATTGTTGGCTTACCAGAATCAAAAATTTCCACCTCTACCTTGTGATTGTTCATATTAGAATCATTAAAAGTTCTGACAGCTGTTGTCAGTTTTAGGTTTCACTCCAGTCCTTAAAAAAGTAGCAGATGAATTGTTTGTGGCTCGATTGGATTTTGATTTTTATTTCCTTCCCACTGATCTAGGAAAACTTATTCATTTGCTCAGTCATGTCAAACCAGCGCAGAAGACCTGGAGCTGTGGGGATGTTTTTAATTTTGTCGTCCTGACTGTATATTAGTGCACGAGGTGGAAATTTAGATAAGGATCAGAATCAGGAGATGGTTCTGGTAGTTTGTTCTGTTGTTCTTCCTTTTTTTTCTGCTCCAGCTCCAGCCCAGAGACCATGGACGTTTTGGGACACTTTCTGGTTCTGGGCCAGTTTTCAGACCTGTTGATGGAAGTGAACTTTTGTCAGGAGAGCTGTACCTTTGTGTCTAATTAAGACTTCACAACCAGCAACAGCTTGGTTAAAAAAAAAAAACAAATCAGACAGGTCTGTGCTCCGTTGCTGTTTTTCCCTGTGGTCTGGTGACTTGGTATGTGAAGCACAATGTGGGGAAAAAAAAAAATCTCAGCAAACAGGATGTCAGTGGATAGTCCCCGAGCAGCCATTCCTGTCTGTCTCCTCTTTCCCTGATAACGTGAGGGTTATCACACATGCTGCTAGCTGGAGCAAATGGAACAGAGATGGCACGTTGATTACATACACAGTCTCACACAGGCATGAGCGAGTGCACACACTTTATCTGGGAGATGATGACCATGTCGCAGCTGTCGAGAAAAAAAAAAAAAATCTGGACGAATCAACTATCCCTCCAACTGTCTGTCTGTCTGTGATGGTTTTTTAAATACTGGAAAGAAAAGCCTGGTCTTTGATCCACTTTATTTCTGGCTTATATCGTCTTATGTCTTCGTCTTTTTTCGGCTTGTCCCTTTTTTCACGGGTTGCCACAGGCAGTCAACATTTCCCATCACTCCATGTCCTCTACTCAAACCATGTCCTCCCTCACTGCATCCATTAATCTCCTCTTTGTCTCTTACCTGGTAGCTCCATCTCTAGGATCATTCTTCTACCAATGTATCCACTGTCGCTCCTCTGAACATGTCCAAACCATCTCAATCTGTCTTCTCTAGCTTTTTCTTCAAACCTGTCTCTCTGTGTTGTCCCTCAGCTCTTATGCATAACCTACTTAATGTCCTAATTTGTGTCAAACTAAAGGCCTGCAGGCTAAAAAAGTGGACGGTCATGTCATTCATCTTCTTCTGCTTCTCTGTTGCTGGGTCGCAGTGGCAGCTAGCGCCACCCAAATCACATTGCACCATATTGTGAGCCTTCCTGTGGGTGGTGAGCCCACAAGAAGTTATGTGGGTCAGGACGGTGCTATGATCAGAGCACCTCAGTGACAACCTGGTACCTGGTGGATTCAAACCTGAAGCCCTGCAGACCCAAGGTTGCTTCCTTAACCACTTGGCCACCACTGCAGACAGACCGCCACGTCGTGGAGTTAAAAGTGTGGGCCTTATAAAAAAAAAAGCAGAATTTTTTATGACACAGCAGTGCAGCTCAATAATTATATGACATTGAAGAAACATTTATTTATACATTTTTAATAAATATTTACATTGATAAATTCCTTCAGTGGAGCAGAGTCATTGTCTTAATCACTGGTGTGAACATGCAGGGTTCACCTCCTGGTCATTATCCATTCCTGGTTTGTGTGTTGGCTTCCAGTGAGCCTGCCACCTGCAGGAAGGTAGGGTGCAGTGCAGTTTGATGTGGGTGCCCCCAGATAAAATGGGTTTGACTCCCCCGCCTGAGCTGAAGTAAAAATACAGAAAAGTTTGACAATTCTAGGAGGTTTTCAGACTCTGCTGGTGTATCTATCAAATATTAACAGTTTCTAAAATGCATTTTTAGGTGCAGGCTGCCTCACTCTCCAATAATGAGGTCCTCTCTCCTGTTTTTTTTTCTTTTTCTTTTTTCAAAAACCAGGCTATTATTAGCAAGCGCCACTTTATTAGTACCAGCGTCCTCCTTAGTCATTATTGAAATGAAAAACATGACTTAATCAACCACCACTGGAGCTGATCAGATGTGCTTCCCCTCTGCTTATCCTCACACGGCTTCTCACCAACAACCCCTGGCACTTTTTCTTTCTTTGATCCAGTTTCACTCACGTCACTGCATTTGTTCAGTCTCCCAGGACTTTCCTCAAGCTTTTCTCAGCACTTTTCAGCTCCTTCTATTTTCCACCCCTACACAAAAAAAGAGTTTTTTTTTTTCTTTCTTAATGCAGCACAATTTCTCCTGGTTATATTTTAATACGTTTTTGTGAACAGGGTTTTTTTTGTGATCTTGAAGACTACAGCACATTTTTCTTTCTCTAACCAGACTTATACAGACTAGTATACACTGGAAATACGTGTTGCCTGTGAAGATTCTCATTCTTTGTGGCCATAACATCCAAAGACTTTAGGACTGAACTTTTTTTTTGGAGCTTGCGAGACGTTCAACAGGGTTCAGTTGAAAAATGAAATGTCTTCCAAGCTCAGGGCAGAAGTCCAGTTGATAACAACAAAATTCAAAATAGGAAAGATAAGGTCTGCAAAAATAAAATTCTAATATTTTGTCGTTTTGTCGCTACATTCAAACTGTACATGGATTTGTAAAACTAACACATAATAACTGCATTAGCATCAAAGTTTGGTCAGAATTCCTGAACACAGTCCAGATGAACCCGTACAGGACAGTTGTGAGACCAGCCATGATGGATTGATTAGAGACACTAGGAATAGACAGAAGACAGGAGACAGAGCTGTAGGTGAAGGAGATAAAGATGCTGAGATTCTCTTTAGGAGAGACAAGAATGGACAGGATCAGGAATGAGGTGATTAGAGGGACAACACAGACAGGACGGTTTGGAGAAAAAGCTAGAGAAGACAGATTGAGATGGTTTGGACATGTTCAGTGGAGGGACAGTGGAATGATCCTAGAGATGGAGCTACCAGGTAGGAGACAATGAGGAGATTGATGGATGCAGTGAGGGAGGACATGGAGGTAGTTGGAGTCAGAGTCCAGGGGGAGATGGAAATTGTTGACTCGCTGTGGCAACCCCTGAATAAAGGGGGAAAAAGTTGGAAGAAGAAGAAGAAGAAGTCTAGCCGAACTCATAGTCCAGTCTGCGAACCTTCAGAATATCAAGCAAACATTACGTATCCTGCTTTGTTTGTAGCAGTGTTGACTCCTTGGCCATGCCATACGCTTTCCAGTGAGTGTCTGTGTGTACGTATATACAGGCAGGCAGCACATAGTAGCGGAGTCCCTGGAATCCTCACTGATGAAAAATGAAGCGGCCTAATCCTGGGCAGAGCAAACACACTCTGACTCACTCTGCCTCCACGTCTACCCAGGAAACATGAGGTTTATTCTTCTCAGAAATGCAGCAGGTGTTCTGTGAAATACTGCATTTACTCCACACCGTGTACCAATGTGTGTTTGTTCGCCGTCCATTTCCTGTTGTCTTCCTTTTAGTCAGTCGTCACCTTCACCTGCTGGACCCACAACCATAATCTCTGACACAGACTCACACACCTTTTGCATTAACAATCTGGATTCCAACATTTCAAGTTGTGTTGAACCGTAAACCTGTAAGACCGTACCTGGTACCTCTGTTGTACTTTTCCTACTTTATGTTAAAGTTTCCTAACTGTGTTTATCTGTATTTACTTCACTTGTCAAGATGATTTTATTGACAGCACTGACACAAACGGTGAGGTCACCAGGTGGGCGTAGAGGTTGTTAAATAGATTGACAGGCAGAATAAATGATGAATATTAAACTTCATCCTGTCGTATAAAGACGGAGCTCCCGGCTCTGGAGTTTGATTGATCCACCGTGAATTACCTTAACATTATTAGAACTGGCAGAGATATCTATCTACATTTCATCTACTCCTCATCCCTCTGCTCCCCATCCTGAGCCGTGTTGTTTACAGATGTTTGGAATCATCTTCCATACGTCCTTGTACATTTTTCAGTCTGTTTCTCCATATTCTGATATGGACATTTCAGCTGATTTCTTCATTAAATGTGTCCAAGGTTGTTTTCCCAATGATGATGTAAATATTTTACAATCATCTCCACATCTGTTGCTTCCTCCGCCACAAACAGAAGTGTAGGAAATCAGGAAAAACAGATTATAGAGGACACTTAAACACACCAACATATCAGGTTTTTTTTCTCTGTCTGCACGGAAAAAACCTGATTTGTTCAAGAGATTTGTTCAGGCATCAGTGTTTGACCAGAGCTTCAGCGTGAGGTTGAACTCACCGAACTGAAACAAGGCTCACTATCCATTTTTGCCTCCTATCAGACTAACTGTTAACAGTTATCATTAGTAATACTTAGGCAAATCTATATATATATAGTTTGTCTCCTTGTCCAGAACTGTTTACATGTTCACATGTGTCTTTGTTGTGTGGGAATCACCTGGCTGTGCCATTCCCATCTAAACAACAAAACAGAGTCTAACACTGTTTAATAAGACACTTAATACCAATGGATAAGAGCACAGGAATAAGAGAAAGTTTTTTTTTTCTTCCTCCTCCTTTTCTTTCTTTATCTCTTTTCCTCAGGGCTGTGGGTTGAGTTAAAGTTTCACTGTCCTGGTTTCCACACCTGATTATCCACTTTTGTGTTTTGTTTGTGTTAAATGTGTGTTAATGTCCACCTTCAGGGGCTTCCCACAAAAACACACCCAGACACAGACTGACACGGTGCATTAGCTGGTCAGTTTGGAGACACAGCTCTGCAGACAGTAGGACAGAACTGAAAGACAACGATGTATCTGTTATTTCGTTTGGGAAGATGATCTGATTTTGGATTGCAATTTGCTTTGGAACATGGGTAGAAAAGTAATAGCTGTTTACTATTACTGATACTACGGTATGCATAAGTGTAATTATACTACAGAACGGTAGTAAAACTAGTCTTTACATCAGTAATAACTCACTCACTACAGCTACAAACCCATAAAGATCAACTGTGATGCAAAGTCCAATCCAGAATTGTCAGTAAAAATTAAATCACCGATGAAAGACTATTTACAAACATGTTCAATGATCCAAAAGCTGATGCTTCGGGGCTTTATTTTTGTTGAAAGAAATCGTTGTGGATGAGAAAAAAATGGTGATGGTTTAAAAAGGATGTCAGGAGATTGACAGGAAGAAAGGAAATGAGAGACTCACAGTGTGACCCACTTTAGTGTGAGGGTGTTTGTGTGAAAAGGACTGAGCTCACTCCTTATTTGTGCCAGGGAGAGTGTGGAAGGTAAGGTGATGTCACACTCTTTTTTTTGTTTTCTGTTCTTTTCTTTTGACGGAAGTCCCTTCATCTCTTTGTGTCTCTTCTCACTGTTTACACAAATGCGCATACAAAAACACACACACACACAGGTACGTACACACACACTCCATAATGTGTGTGAGCAGACACACAAAGGATGAAGGCCGCGTTGTCAAGGTTGACTCATTTCACCCACAGCGCTGTGTGTGTTTGGCCCTCAATCACCTCGACTCTCTGCCTCCCTCAGCCCCTCTGCTGTGCAGAGACTGTCATTGTTGTTTTTATGGAGCAGCAGCATCTGTATATTTATTACATTATAATTGCACAAGCTGTTATCACACACATACATCACTGTATCAACTCTGCCCCGTCCCACTGGGCATTGGGCTATTTCATCGGCTTTTATGGCAACTTGTCTGAGGGTGAGGAAGAGTGTGAGTCACCCAGACTGACAGCTACCAACGCTGACGTGCTGCTGATGCAGAGTTTCAGGCCAACACCCATCATCATTATCAGTCCCCTTGGCCGTCAGCACCAGTCAGTGATGAGAGAGTGATCATCACCTTCTCTCTGCTAATATCATTATTCTCCAGCCGCAGGAAAGTGGAAGGAATGTTCATTAAACTTCATTTGTGAAGAAGAGGAAAAAAAAGGGAGTTGTTTTGAACACATTCTGACTTTGTGGCGTCTCCATGTGATGTCACGGCTTATAAAGATGGATGACACCAAACTGAGGGTGATAGTTTGTCCAACTAAGTCCAAGCTCTCCCAGGAGCTGCACTCTCCCAGACACGGACCTCAGGTGATGCAACCAGACTCTGGTGCAGCCACTTTCCTTATTTGTGGGTCACAGACCCCAGAGTACCAATTACCTCTGGCTCCCTTAGTGCTTTTACTCCCACTGCCTCCTCACCCCTCTCTTGGTGTCGTATCCAGCTCCCAGTTTTTCCTACCTGTTGGTGTTGCTGTCTTGGGAATTCTACGTCTGAGACAACTGTCAGTCAACACAATGTCAGTTTTTTTTGGCCAGCCCCAGTTAGTGTGTCTGGAATTTAGAGTTCAACCAGGGGGAGCAGGGGGGGTGTTTTGATGTCTGACAGTGTGTCACCTTGTGTCGGTTGTGTCAGTGCAATCTGTATCTGCCATAATGCAGACAATGCCAATCTTGAAAAAAAAAAACAAAATGTATTTTTTTTCTGATTTTGAGAGGCAGGAAAAGTGGGATTTTTTTGGTTAGTTCACTGGTATTTGTGTTTAATTCTGTCTGTTTATCTCTTACCAGGCTATACCAGATATTTTGGTGGCCCAACACTGTGGCAGTGGTGGCCTAGTGGTTTAGGAACTGGACTAGAGTCCGTGGGGCTCCACCTGCTGCTCCCTAGTGGCGCTCAAAGCTGCCCACTGTTCACTTTGGTGACGGGTTAAATGCAGAGGTTGAATAAGGTCGACTAGGAATTAGCTTTTCTTCTCCTTCTTTCCCTTGCGGCCAAACTATAATTACTTTTTGGACTAGATTTGGCCCCCGGGCCAGAGTTTGGGTACATGCGCTCTGATTATCTTAGTCTTCTGATTATGGTGGCACAGCATGTGGCCTGTAACTTTTAAAAAAACGTCAAAATCAGGACATAGTGTCGCTGATGTCTTTGATTAACGTCATGTTCCTCTGGATTAGCGAGTGGGAGGCGGAGCTGTATATGCCGCGTGAAAGAGATTGCAGTTTGAGTGTGAGGGCTGGTGGAGCTGCAGGCTACGTCTGGTGAGCGGTCTAAGCTACTAAAGGTCAGTGTCAGTGAGCAGTGGTTGCCATGTTAGGACACAGACGGCTGTCCAGCTTTTTTATTTTGTTTCCAGGTACAGTTTAATGACCGCCGCCATGAAGATACGTGTGACATTTGAAGGACTCATCTATATGCGGTCTGAGAACCGTGTTGGTCCAGTGACATTTCAGTTTGCTCATCGAGACTTCAGTACAAGAGGCAACACTTAGAATAGCATGTGATTTCCACACTGAGCAACAATGGGACGATAACAAAATGTTCTGAAATGGAAGGAGAGGAAAGAGTGTCATTGTGATTCACACCACTGCACACAACCATGTGTGACCCCTGTGTTTAACCCATCCTCAAAGTGAACAGTGGAGAGCAGTAGTGGGGACAGCGTCCTGTCGATGAAGGTTCTCAGTCATCCAGGTCATGGTCAAGGTTGAAGAGTGAAGTGAAACAACTGGACATTCAGTTTTTTGAAAAATGTTTCTTCTCTTATCCTGGAGGCTTCTTCAGTTCTAACTGTTAGTGGGGAGTAACAGAAGGAGAAAGAAGTGTTTATGGTGCCTCCTGTTGGGTGGACCTGGGGTTTCCTGTAAAGTGTGATACCAGTGATTGGGTGGGAATTGATGGGTCGTTACCGTCTTTGTCTGAGTGGTTTTGGTCACACATCTAGTTGATGTGTGAAACCTATTGTTGGGCTTCGTATGTGTGTGAAAGGCTGTGTCTCAAACCACCACCTCTGTTGAGGGATGGTCTTTGGTGCTTCTTTAACACCTTTTTCCAACCATCTGTCTTCCCTGGCCAAGAACCTCTTGGTCCTCGAAAGAGTGGGTAGTAGCCTTTAAGTATAGGTGGACGTTAGCCCTCAGGTTGGTGGATTTGGAACCTGGCACGATCTAGATCCCAATCCGGTACATTAACCACTAGGCCACTAAATGCAGTGTAAATCAACGTTTAAAATTCCATCAGCCAACTAAACTGGTGGTCCCCAACCACTGGGCCCGGGACTGGTACCGGTCCGTGGGTGAATTGGTGCCGGGTCGCGGAGAAATAATTTTTCCTTTTGATCTGTCTATTACTTCCACTTGATCCATAGCCATATCAACAACAGAACTGACCAATAGAATGGCTAGGATTCCATCATCAATAATATATCAATATATTTGATTAGGAAATATTTTCTCAGTCAAGACAACGACAATAAACTCAAAATTAGTCATTGATATAAGATTCTAACCTTGTAAATTATTGGCTGTGTGCACTTGAGAAACCCTTCTTGTAGCAAATGCACAGTTAATTCGGGTAGGAATATTTTATAGGTAGGAAAATATTTCAGAACACCGGAAAAGTACATTTAATAAGGGGTACTTATCTTCCACCACGTCCGGTTCGTGAAAATAGTGCACATGGCATTTAACTGGTCCGTGGCACAAAAAAGGTTTTCAGTCTTCTATGTTGAGGACACCCAGTTTAAGGGTTGTAGATTATAATTTAACATAACACCTATTGTTTCCTGAGGGGGGAGCTGTTTCCACGGGGTCCTTCACGGAGATAAAACAAAGCAGGAAGTCATTTTCTCTTGGCTTTCCTTTTTAGTCTTAGTGTTGCTGTTGCTTTTTCTCAGTTAAATAGGAATAAACAGAAAAAATAAATGTTCCAGTCAGAACAATTTCAACTGCTTTGACTCAAACACAATTATTCCATTAGCCGGAGCAATTTCAATGCACACAGTAGTTGTTAAAGCCCACAGATGGAGCTCTCTGTGTCCTACACACAGTTGATGGCTGGTAGCACCTACGGGCCCAGATTGGACCCAGATGCTGACCATGCAGCTGGATGTATTCACGTGCGTGAAAGGATACATGTTGTCAAGCCTTAATCTCGGACCATATATTTTCAAGATTTGGAGTTTTTCCGTGTGAGGGTGTAATGGGAAGAGAGCCGGATGCGGAGACACTGTGCAGGATATTGAACCTGGCAGAATGGAATTTGGTTAATTCCTGCAGCCATTCTTCTATTGTGATTAAATAATCGCTGATTTAATGCAAGTCAATGTCTGTGCAGCTAGTCTGTGTGTTTAAAGCCGAGCCGACTCACTCTTTAAGTGAATTAAATGTAATTTCATTTTGAAAGACTTTGTTTAGGGAGGGTTTTTTTTTTTCAATTTTAATTTATTTTCGACCACAGGGCGCCTCAGTCTGTTTCTCTTTTTCTTCTCCTTCGTGCAGTCGCTCCGTTTTGCTCTCCGTCCGTCTAATAACTTATAACTCACTCAAGGTTTTCAGCGCTCCTGCTTTTTTTTTCAATCTCCTGTCGTCATATTTACGAGTCGCAATCATTCAGACAAACCCCCTGATAGAAATCTTTTCCAAACTGTGCTGTTGAACCAGTTTTCATACTGTCTTTACAAAATGAATCTCAAATTGACATATTTTGGAATCAGGACATAGAGAAGACAGAAGTCCACAGACTCTTTGCTCAAATTGCTTCCAGTTTCACTGCAGTCCTGGAGATGCCACCACTCATTGGTTACAGATGGAGTCTGCACCATCACAGGTACAGGCCGTAAATATGAGCAGCTCAGTTTTTTTTTTTCGTTTTTTTTCTCCTCTGTGTACCAACCCGGTGGATGCTTATCTGACCAGAGCAGCTTTTCCAACAAAGATTTAAAAGGAGGCGCCGTGTAAACAGTTTGTGTAACATCTGTAAATTCAAAGCTTCAAAAAAAGTCCAAATGGAGCGCCGGGCTGCAGCGCAGAGGTTCAGGCTCTTTGTGGCTTCAGCATCTCCCAGCTGATAGGGAGTGAACCGCTGCAGCTATAATGCATTAGTGTGAGCTAGTAGTCAGAGGAAAAACACTGATTATTTCTCATTTCATTCAAACTGATGCAAATACTTTCGGTTTAAAACAAGGATTTTAAAGAACGTGTCTTATTACGTTCTTTATGACTACGAGGGTCTTAAACAAATCCCCTCCGTGATTACAGCAGAAATGCCCGTGGAATTACTTCAACCATTATTAAAACCCATAAATGTTACTTTTTCTTATCTGTGCTCTGCCATTGTTGCAGTGTGTAGCCCTAGATTTATCATCACCACTGTGAGTCTGATGAAATAAACAGTTGATGGTGATGTGGTCTGTATCTCAGCCTGGTTTTCTGGGGGTATAATAAATTAAGTAGTAACCAGTGAATGAGCAGAACTCCCAGCGTTGTGTTCCTTTAATTGGTAGAGAGGCTCCATGCTCGTTTTTAGAATTAAAAACTAAAGTTTCGTGGAGGTTCAGCTTTATTTGCCTGTTTTAATGCAGCCTGATATGGCCGCGGTTGTTGAGAAGGTTTCATTTTGTTGCTAATGAATGTGACTATTTGTGAGTTAGTGGGTGTACGAGTGCGTATGTGCGTGCATTAGTGCATATTTGTACTGGCACTGTGTGTGTGTGTGTGTGTGTGTGTGTCGCTGCAGTTGTTAATTGAACAGCATCATAGACTGCAGATAAATAGATGTCATTAAGAGCCAGAGTTCTAATTACCAGTTGCCCTCAGCTGCAGACTGGGGTAAGTGAGGGAGGCCAGGTATTAGTGATCAGTCAGGAAGAGGAATGTGCACAGACGTGCACAATCTGCACACAAACAGTGGAGGAACGTGCAGCATTTCAGGCGGAATTCTCAAACCGTCTATTAAATACATAGATCTTGCAGGCGTTGACGATACTAAAAACCAACCAATGTTATCGACCTGATCTTTACCAGGGCTTAAAACCCTTTCAAGGAAAAACCGGAAAAATAATAGCAACCGTTTCATACCGATTTTATGTGGTTCTTAATAAAAACCTGTGTATCCTACGATCAACGTCATTTGTCTCCTAAAAGTCCATGGCAGCCAGGGCTTTGAACCAGAACCTTTTACCAAACGCTTCAGAACAGAAAGGACATTTTAATGTTTCAGGTTTTGCGATAGAACAAACTTCAGGAGACTTGACTTTGACGGTAGCCTACACAGGATTTTTTTAGAACTAAATACAACTAGAATTTACCTGCTAACATTATTTTTTGTTTAGCATTTGTTTAACCAGACCAGAAATAATATGTTACTGGTTTCTGTTCCAAGCAAAATGCCAAAAGTTTCTTTTCTTTCCTTGAATCGGTTAGAAGCCCTGATCTTACCATTTAATGTAGTATCTGTGAGAATCGTTGATGTTTTTTTTTTCCAATAATGAATATCTGATTATCAAGGTTTTGCACCTTAAAATAGCTGTTGTAAAATAACATTTGTATAGTAAAGTAAGGTCACTAGATGGCAGCATTGCAGCTCATTTAATTAAGCTAATATTAAATAGATAGATAGATAGATAGATAGATAGATAGATAGATAGATAGATAGATAGATAGATAGATAGATAGATTGATAGATAGATGGAACTTTATTAATCCCTCGGGAAATTACAGATGTTAATATATAATTTGTATATTTAGGATAATATGAACACATCTGATATCAGCAAAGAGTTAATGTCGGACATGCTTAGATTGAGTGTGTGTCTTTGAGAAGGTGGTTGAGGCTTTTTTTTTTCTCCCTTCCTTTGTAATTAACTCTTGAACCCAACTCCCCCTCTGTCTCACCCCCACACCCGTCTCTCTCTCATGCACAGTCTAAGGAACACACACCGTGCAATTCTTGTAGATTTCAGAGTAGCCAAGAGACCCACGCTTCCTAGATTGCTGAATCTGGTCCAAGTCTCAACCTGTTGTCATTAGGTAGTGGAAGCACGCATTTTCAGGTGTGTGTGTGTACGTGTGTGTGGGCACGCTTGTGCATGTGTGCGTGCACGCTTTCCTTGCAATGAGGGGCAGCTGGGGGGCCATATGTGAGTGATTTGGAAGCTCGCAGGGAAACTGAATTTTGATGACAGACGCACTGTTTGGCTGGAAACACCGTAGGTTCGTTCGCGGACACAGGAAGTGGACATCAATCAATCACCTGGCTTTGTCTGCAGACATGTGGTGACCGTATGCTGTGTGTGATGAAAGCAAAATCACATGCGGGTTCAAATGGCTAAAAGTGTGAAAATCAGTGTTTTATTGATATCAGATGCAAAGAAACACGTAAACGCTGCAGTGTTGTTTCTTCATATGGAAACAGGAAGTTTCGCCACAAACATTACACAAAGTAATTTACTGCAGGGTCAGATACATCCTCACAGAGACTTAGCTAAATATTCAATTATGACGGGATAGTAAAGAATGTGATGAGCAAATTAAACCATCCTGCTTTTTGCTGATAAAGTTCGGTTTTTGGCCAGAAAGTGCTTCTCCTGTTATGAAGACACAAACAAAAATCACAGCCAGAACGGACTTGTCCGAAAGTGCGAAACGGAGGAGACATATTTTAATATATTGCAAAATATATACCCACTTGGAGATGTAGCGTTCAGTTTTGGACCTCAATTTAAGTTTTCAGTTTTTTATTTTTGCATTACTATTATAGTACAGCAGGGGTGTCCAACTCAAATAAGTTGACGGCCTATCCCATAGATTCTGTGTAATACAACACTGAACCAGTAGGAGGCTGTGGATCAGGGTTTTAAGAACTATAGGATTTACCATAAATATAGAGAACAAATCTATAAAATAATATTATAAAATTCAACTTTCTCATCAGGGTGGAGGCCGGAAAATAATATCCCACGGGCCGCAAATGGCCCACGGGCCGCGAGTTTGAGGCCCCTGTAGTACAGTATACTTGCCTATACTTCTTGTGTAGTCCATGACCCCCTTAAACAATATAAAGTGATATGTTGCCCCTGGATTTTTCCAAAACATTATATTGTAGTACAGTGTTGTTCCCAGCAGACTCGTCTGCTCTAAGCTGGTTCCACCTAACAGCTGCTCAGTGGATGTGCTGAAAGTGTCTCCATCTGCAGCTCGGAGACGACTGAAGGCCTCGACTGAAGTGTGGTGGAGGAAACTTAAATCTGAGCCCAGAGAAATAAGCCACGCTCTCCGTCGCAGACATAAAACAACAAGGCAGAGCTGAAGGTAGAGGTCCCAGTGGACCATCTGCCCAGGATTCAGGGGAGAAGAAAGACACAGGAAATAATAAAGGGGGAGATGCCTGGTGTAGAGTGTGAAGAGCTGCAACCTCAGTCTGTATAATACCAGACTTAACACAGGAAAGACTCATTTGCCCATGTGTTTTAATTAGATTTAAGTTGATATTTTGGATGCACCGACACTGAAGCTGGCATCGATTTAGGAGACATTTTAATTAAAATACACATCTTGTCCCAGAACTCCAGAAAACGTGTGGATATTTGACCAGATGGTCAACAGAGTCAGTGATAATAAGTTTGGACTTTCAGGAGAACTTATCGATTCTGTTTTTATGCCCACTGTTGATTCATACCTGGTCCAACTTTCCTAGAACGTTCCTTAGATGTGGTGTTCATCAACATATTTTCTTCTTTTTCAAGGATTTTTCTGGAGCCTTAACTTGTTTTGTTCCATTTGTCTTGGTGTTGTATGAAAAATTGACCATTGATGTGGAGACAGGGTAGCAGAAAATGAATGCTGGGGTGGAGGGGACAGACAGGAGTGTGAGGGGAACGTGTTTAAGGAGACAGACAGACAGAGAGACAGGCAGCTGGAGAGAATGGACAGATTTATGGAAAGAGGAAACGTGGAATGTTGTCCTCCCAGGGTCATGAAGGTGGCGAATGAGGCCAGAGACTTAATGGGATGGAGAAACACTGTGATTGGCTCATTACTGTGATGGAGCGCGGTGGCATGACAATTGGCCTTTCCACCTCCCTTCCATTCCATATACACCGTACATTTTTATGCATCGACGGTCTGTGCCTGTGTGTGCGTTTGTGTGTAAAAATTCAATGACATGACTCCAAACCTCCCGCTGCAGTTTAAATAAAAATTGATGCATTTTATATACAGGTTGAAAGAGTACATTTTCTCCCTCTCCGTGTCTGCAGTAGTCACAGAATGACTGCACATTCATCTGCAGGAGGAGACTCTGAGTTTTCTCTCTCAGACCCTGCAGCATAAAAGCAAACACTAAAAACATTAGTTTCACCATTTTTGGTCAGTTTTAGTTTTTAACAAACCTCATCCAGCGTGTTGTAAATCTATCTGTCTGTCTGTATATCTATCTATCTATCTGTCTATCTGTCTTTCTACCTGTCCACCAACCTGCCCACCCGCCTGTCTGTCTGTCTTTCTTGATCTTGATATGTTGATCTACCTCTGTCAGTCTGTCTGTCTCTGTTGATCTATATGTCTGTCTGTCTGACTGTCTGTTGATCTCTCTGTCTGTCAGTCTGATCTCTTGATCTATCTATTTGCCTGTCTGTCTGTTGATCCATCCGTCTGTCTGTCTGTCTGTCCGTCCATCCGCCCGTCCATCTGTCTGTCTGCATGTCGATCTGCCTGATGATCTATCTATTTGTCTTTCTGTCTGTCTGTCTGTCTGTTGATCTTGATATGTTGATCTATATGTCTGTCTGTCTGCCTGTCTGTCTATTGATCTCTCCATTTGTCTGTCGGCCTGTCTGTCCGACTGTCTGTTGATTTCTCCATCTGTCTGTCTGTCTGCCTGTCTGTTGATCTCTCCATCTGTCTATTTGCCTGTCTGTCTGTTGATCTCTCCATCTGTCTGTTGATCCATCCATCTGTCTGGCTGTCTGTCCGTCCGTCTGTCTGTCTGTCTGTCTGTCTGTCTGCCTGTTGATCTATCTATTTGCCTGTCTGTCTGTTGATCCATCCGTCCGTCCATCTGTCTGTCTGCATGTCGATCTGCCTGATGATCTATCTATTTGTCTTTCTGTCTGTCTGTCTGTTGATCTTGATATGTTGATCTATATGTCTGTCTGTCTGCCTGTCTGTCTGTCTGTTGATCTCTCCATCTGTCCGTTGATCCATCCATCTATCTGGCTGTCTGTCCGTCCGCCCGTCCGTCCGTCTGTCTGTCTGTCTGCCTGTTGATCTATCTATTTGCCTGTCTGTCTGTTGATCTCTCCATCTGTCTGTTGATCCATCCGTCTGTCTGTCCGTCCGCCCGGCTGTCTGTCTACCTGTTGATCTATCTATTTGTCTGTTTGTCTGTCTGTCGGTCGATCTATCTATTTGTCTGTCTTTCCCTCCGTCTGTCTATTTATTTGTCTGTCTATCTTCCTGTTAGTGTGTTTGTCTATCTATTCAACTGTCTGTCTCTCTGTCTGTCCATCTCCCTGTCTGTCTGTCTATTGATGTTTACATTTTGGTTTCTGTCTACTTCTATGTCCACTCATCATTTCTGTCTGTTTCTTTTCTTGCAGCGACGCAGGGGCAGCGGCGTCTTCTGTGCGAACTGCTTGACCACCAAGACGTCCCTGTGGAGGAAAAATGCCAATGGAGGCTACGTCTGCAACGCATGTGGTTTATACCAAAAACTACATTCGGTGAGTACTGAATAGTACTGAAGGTATTGGATGTCCTGACTGTACTTCAGATTCTTGTGCGAGATACAATAGGTTATGGTGCAATCATCCAGTCAAGACGTCCAGTCCGATCATTGCTCTCTAACGTCATGTAGTTCATATTAACGTCCTTCTGCACAATGTGACACACTGTCCGTAATCTGGTCTTTCATGCAGATTATATTAGATTAGAAAATCTTAGTCAGTGTTTCTGCAGGATTTGAGCACTGATTAAAGTTCCCCGTGACTCCACAATTAGCTTACTGTGCAAATAAAATAGTGCACATTGCACTTTATTCTCACAGAAGTGCTAATAATGAAAATAATTAAAAAAAAAACTAGGGCCCTGGTACAGTAGGTTCTCAGCACTGAGAGACAAATTTAACACAGCCACAGTCAGCCTTTTCCTCAGAGTTTGTCCTATGATGGGACGCATCTTCTCCTCCATCTTAGCCTGAGGAAAGTCTGTGGAAATCTGAAATTTAATTAGAGCGCAGGAATCACAGATGAGACGAAGAGCCAGCAGCCAGGAATGGAGTGAACTTTCTTACCTGAGCTGAGGATTTTAGGGGTTTGGGGCTCATTTACACTTCAAATGTCCCCGTTTAACTGGAGCTAAGTGTAAAACAAGTCCACAGAGTCTGGGTGTTTATCCGTTTATTTCACCGTGATCAAAAGGTTGACAGACGGCGGTATCACAGTTCAGGATTCTATGCCGAAATTATGGAACGTTGATGTTTGAGATCCAGAAGAAGCCAACGAGATGCCGCGGTGGCCTCCGTCCTGCCCCTGCAGATGTCCTTTGTCCAACCCGTTGCTCTCATCTGTTGCGCTAATCACATTTAGTCTCCCTCAACTCCTGGCAATCATCAGGACAACCATATTTTATATCCCATAATAAAAGTTTTATACGCTCTACACACATTATTAGAGGGGATAGCAGCTAGTAAAACACTTCAGAGGGAGAGTTATGAATAAAGAGGGGAGACAACGATGGACATAAAAGAGGGGGAAAAAAGATAAACAGAGGAGACAAGGAGGGGGGTGGAGGCAAAGGGTGGAGGGAGATAGTAAAGGTTGAGGGTCTGTTTGGAGAGGGGAGAGATGGAGGTGGTGGAATTGGAAGTTGATGAGAAATGGTACTGTACTGGTCCTAGTACTGGACCAGCCAAGGTGTCCACAGGTGGCCTAGTGGTTAAGATGCCGAGGTTCTCTTTAGGAGAGACAAGGATGGACAGGATCAGGAATGAGGTGATTAGAGGGACAGGGAGGTTTGGAGAAAAAACTAGAGAAGACAGAGTGAGATGGTTTGGACATGTTCAGAGGAGGGACAGTGAATACATTGGTAGAAGGATGATCCTAGAGATGGAGCTACCAGGTAGGAGACAAAGAGGAGATTGATGGATGCAGTGAGGGAGGACATGGAGGTAGAGTTGAGGATACAGAGGACAAGGGATATCGAAATTGCTGTGGCAACCACTGACAAAGGGTTAAAAATTGCTGCAGTGACTGATCTTTTTTAATCAGTTACCTTAACAATGTCACTCTGATGCCTTCAGTTATTATAAGTCTGCATCAAACAAGTGGCTCTTGGTTTAAGAACGTCTCATTTTCAGCGGTGGTGGAGACTCCTGCTGTGGAGTAATTGTCTCAGGACTCCTTCCTTCCACTCCTTGTCCTTTCTCACTTTCAAACGAGTCTCTTTCTTCCCTGAGACGGGCTGAATAGGAAGGAGCAGCATCATGGCTGATAGTGTAATCTCATTTTGCCAAGCTTAAGAAATTATGCCGCATTTAAAGTAAAGCACAGCAGCTCAACGCCAGCTCTCTGGGAGAATACAATGGTGAAGGACACGGAGAAGATAAAGGAAAGTGTTTGATACTGTGCTCTAACTGTAGATAATATAAAACCTGCTTTTACTGCCAGGGAGCGATTAGAGATTTGTTATGTTGGCAATCCTATTATCAATCTGCCTGTGTCTGTGTTTTTAAACGTCTCTGCCAGTTACTCTTTACTGATTAATAGGACCGTGTTTACTGCGAGGACCGTCCTCTCTCTGCTCCTGGAGTTTTTATTCATCCGTGACACATTCATACAGCGTGGCGGGTTTTTTTTTATGTACACACTGACCTCCCAGAGGCCGTAGTTTTATCATCATTCCTCTGACAGGACACAAAGGAAAAGTGTCGCAGACTCTTTTCTTTCCCGGGTCACAGTGGTTTCAAATATGTATAGATTATCGTAACTTTAGCTCAAAGTTTCCCGGGGCTTCTGGGATTTTCTTTATCTGCCGAGCGAGTTATTTTATCTACAACTTGTGTCAAAGCAGAAGAGGTTTTGTCTTCTTGTAGTTTCTTTTTTTCTTTTTACCGTCTGAAAAACAAAAAATCAACAGCCACACATACCAGCACTTTCACATTGTGTTTCTGTTTCTTTAAATATGATGAAAGTTTCATTTTTTTAGTCCAAAAAAAGCTTCAAGTTTGCCGTGGAAGAGACTGAGGAGAAGAATAGAGTGGAGTCATGTGAAGGGACAGTGGTGAGACCAGCCATGATGGATGGATTAGAGACACTTGGACATGTTCAGAGGAGGGACAGTGGAGACATTGGTAGATGAATGATCCTAGAGATGGAGCTACCAGGTAGGAGACAAAGAGGAGATTGATGGATGCAGGGAGGGAGGACGTGGAGGTAATTGGAGTTGAGGACACAGAGGACAGGGGGAGACGGAAATTGTCGACTCGCTGTGGCAACCCCTGAAAGAGGGACAAGATCAAAAGTAGAAGAAGTTTCCGTAGATCTCCTCCATCCTGATGTGTCACTAATTCTGGACTTCTCCTCCATTACCTTTCCTGTCGATGAGGTCTTTGTCCAGATTTAAACAGTAACTTCTTTAAAGTCTGGCATTAAATAAAACATGAAGGACTTCTTCTTTTTTTTTTCCCCGACAAGTAAAATGTGAACTTTTTTTATGACTCAAAGCAAAGCTTATTAGCAAAGTTATAAGTCATTATTTTTAGCTGAAAGGTTGTTAAGGGCTGAAAGAAGTGTTACAATGTCAAAATATATAAATATAACATCACAGTTAATTTAACTTTCTGTTTCTTTTAATTCATCCAAAAATGTCAACAAGGTTTTATTTTTCTAGTAATTTTTGACATCTATTTAATTCATCATAAACAAAGAATAACAGAGCTTGAGGCCTTAACACACGGACAAATAGATGAAATATCTTTAAACATTAAAATATTCACAAAGTTAACTTTGTACAATAAGATCATATTTTCTTTTTTATTTCTAGACCCCGAGACCTCTAAACATCATCAAGCAAAACAACGGAGAACAAATCATCCGCAGGCGAACGAGAAAACGCCTCAATCCCGATTCGCTGTCATCGGAAAACCCCACGCCCAAGCAGCAGCGAATCACCAGCGAGGAGCGCATGAACGGGGAGGAGTCGGATCGAAGCTGCGTCTCGATGAAGAACCAGCAGCCCTCGCCCAGGTCCCGCTCCCCTCGGTCCACTCAGGCTTTCCTGGCCAATCAGACCCTGGAGATCCACAGGCGGATGCCTCCTCTTCTGCTCCCCTCACACGCCCCACCCTCGCTGACACCCGAAGGCAACGGAGGCATCGTGGACGGAGGCGTGGCGTCAAAAGTAGATGGAAGTAAAGGTGGAGGTGGATCAGAAAGGGGAAGTCCCATAGAGAAGTACATGCGTCCGTCCAAACCATCCAGTTACTCTCCTCCAGGTTCTCCCATCGAAAAATATCAGTATCCTCTCTTTTCGTTACCTCTGCCGTTGACCATCTCACCTGATTTGACTCCAGAGTCAGACTGGCTTCGCTTCTGGACCAAGTACAAGATGGCCGCCGCCTCCGGGGTCCACGGTAGCATCAGTAACCTCAGCAGCCCCGTCGGCCTCGCCAATAACGCACATTATCTCAGTGCGATGGTGACCTCGGTGCAGCATCACCAACAGAACTACAGCGTGCCTTATTGTGCTTCTCCCTACTCTCCCCTCCCACCTCCTCCAGCTCCTCCCCATTACCCTCCTCCACCTCTCCACTCACACACTCCGCCCTCATCGTCGTCGTCGTTATCATTAGAGAACGAAGCTCCGTTGGATCTGGCAATAAGACAAAGAGATACGAACGCCGCGGGCGTACACGTGTCGACGAACGGCGGCGAGAGGAGGAAGAAGGAGTCGGTGGAGAGGCCGCAGGAGAACTGGGTCCAGGTCGAAAAGGAGGAGGTGAAGTCGGGGGAAGCAGCCAAGAAAAGGGAGCTCGGAAAGGAGGAGCAGAATCATTTGACGGAGAAACAGCCGACTCGTGACACGGCGGAGGTGGCCACGCAGGACGACCTGAGCAACCGTTGCGTCCACTGCGGGATCTACTTCCTGGACGAGGTCATGTACGCTCTGCACATGAGCTGCCACGGCGAGCAGGGGCCGTACCAGTGCAGCTTCTGCCTTCACGTCTGCGTGGACCGCTACGACTTCACCACCCACATACAGAGGGGCCTACACCGGTACGCGGAAAAAACGCTGAAGGGTCTTCTTAACGAGAACAACGTCACCAAGACGATACAGTCGCCGGGACCTCGGAGTCTCAGTCCAGACCAGAAGGAAAGCGGGGACGACGTCAATGCCGTCGACGTAGGGCAGTTCGAAGAGAACAAAGCAAAAAACGAGGCAGGGGCCGATGAAGATGTAGCAGCAGAGACGGGTGGAGTCACCAACATGGAACTAGGAGTCAAGGTGGAGTTAGACCACAGCTCTGATGTCACTAAGACCAGCGACGCTGGCGCTAAAGACTTAGAAGACAACGTTGAACATAATTGACATGAAGCATTTGACTCTAGCAACTTTTTTTTGTTTTTTTTTTTTTTTACGTTTTGCGTTGAAATAAATAAGCTGTATGCCAACGTGTTCCTGGAGGCTGGCCCGGTCTGCATGGGTCCAACCTGGGCACTAAACGGAACACATTCATATGCTGGACATGCAAAATGGAAAACAACGAAACAAGGATTGTTGGAACTCAGTGAACTGCTGCAGTGGACAGTTTTAAACGGAGGATCGGGTCTGGAGCAGAAGTCGCTCGACAGCTTGTAGCTAGTGTTAATCAGCCGAGTCCTGGCATCGCAGCTGAGATGAACAGCCACTCTCCAAGAGGACTGAAGTGAATGTTGGACTGTTCCTCGTTAGGAATGAGATCCAGCAGCTCAGCACTTGCACAGAACAGGAAACACTTGGGCTCAACGGACCTGCCATCGTCTGGAGATACAGAACCCTGGGTTTATTTCCTTTTTCTTTTTTTTGGTACAAACTGATCCAAACCGGTCATGTCTCCATCACCTCAGTCCAAACAGACTCCACTGTGCAAATGGATTGAAAAACCAAAATTTCTTCTAGGTGTTTGTTGGTGACCGGTGCTAGAAGATCAGTGTCCTGCTGTCAATGAGACTCACTGTGGTTCGGATTCCAAAACGGTTTGGACGCAGCAGGTTGGGTTTTATATCATTTTTTTTTTTTTTAAACCAGTTTGTAACTGGTTTTAAACTGGTGTTGAAACCAGATTGAAGTGTTCTCCAAACCAAGTGACGTCGTTTTCTACCTTCCTTCGTGCCATGAAACTAGCTCTGTGCCTGGCTGCCTGCCTAATAGAACAACTATTATCTATTAATCTGCTTAACATTTATATTAATAAATAATAATAAAAGTAATATTGATGATGTTTTAGGTCAAAACATGCAACTTGCTACACTTTCTTATAAAATATGTTATTTTGTAAAGGAAAATATTGCTTCTCTTGCAGGAATTGGTACTATAGACCTTAGTCTGGTTACGTGTTTCTGTTTTAATCTTTTTTTTTTAATCTTTATGTTGTTGTCGAGGATTTGTTACAGCGGCGACAGCCGTCTCACATGTATGGTACAACCCCAGGAGGGGGCGCTGCGTCCGTACGTGTGCGTTTGTTTTATTGCGTTTTCCGTTCTGCACACCAGGATCTAACGCTACTGGTCCGTCCACAATGAAGGTTAACGTGGGGTTTGTCTCAGTCCTCAGGGCTCACACGTGTTGCACACGCCACCCCCACCTGTCTCCTGACATGGGACGCGTGGTCTGTTCATGTCCAGTTGCGTGACGGTCTCAGCGTGTTCTTGTTCAGTCTGTTTTCTTTTTCTATATGTTGTTAATGTGCCAATAGAACAACGCTGTCCCAGTCTCTTCCTGTCCCCTCGTGTTTGTCCCGGTTTCCCAGGACGACATGGGAGTTCTAAAGGGTTTTTTTTTTTTTTTTGGGTGGGGTGTGTGTTGTTTTTTACTCTGTATGGATTTTACAGAGTCCTTTTGCCTACAGTGTTGTATTCAGCTGATGTTTCGCTGAGAACCTTTGCTAGATTACCTCTATGTAGCCTGTTAGAATCCTTTCAGTTCTGCAAAATAAGTTGCCTTGACTGGGGACGGAAGCTGGTACTTGTCGGTCCGTTCACAAAAACCCACGGAGTTTTTCCAATTCTGACCCTCCACTCTCCTCCACTCTCCTCCACTCTCCTCTTCTCCCGACCAAATCTGCATTCCCACCTCAGAAGTTGGAGTGGACAGACTGGACTGACGCAGTGTTCTGTGATGAGTCTTTCTTCTAAGACTCTTTCCCAGAGCGTACTTTTGTCCCCTCCAGAAACACAGTGGTCGTCCTTATTTATTTTTATATATAAATAAAGGAGATAAATAAAAGAACCGCTTCTGTAGCCCTGCTGCCTTAGTTGCTGCGAAACAAACAAAACAATCACCGAAGGACGTCTTTGGAGGGAAATAATAATAGACTGATGTAAAAGCAAAGTCAGGAAGGGACAGGTCCAGTAGTCGGAACAAAGATATTTTTTCTACACTTTTTTTTTTTTCCCCCAGAAGAAGTGAGAGTTTTTCCACCTTGTGCCTGGTCATTTCTCCTCTGTTTGTTTAAGTCAACACATCAGGTCAGACCATCGAACTGCTGAAAAAATGACTTCAGACACTTTAATCTGTCAGAAACATTTGGATTTTTTTCTTTAAAAAGTTCCAGTAACAAAGACGCAGTTATTTTACGTGTTTTATTTTTCCCTGCTGCAGCAGAAAGACACTCTGGGGATGTTTTAGTGAGAGAAGACTCTTCTTTTTCACACTTTTTTTTAAATGAAAGCTAAATCATGTCACGTCGTTGTGACACCAAATTGCTCATACCATGGATTGGCTCCTTCTAAAGTGTAATTACTCTAATGTGAGGTTGGTGTTAATATATTTCAGTCACTTTTAATGAGGCCTAGTCCAGAGTGTTTCTTTTTCTGTGAGCAACATTCATTATTTAATTTTCCAACTATCGCTGTAGGAGTTTAACTGGCAACATAATTAGTTTTTACTGCTCAGTTGGACTGAAACAGCCAAGCAATAGCATTTATTTATTTGGTCAGTAGGAACTGCCTTATCTGTAGAAGAATACTGGGTGCGCTTGGGTTTTTGGCCCCAAACCTCAGATCTGTATAAAATACCTCGTCAACAAAAACATGTTGATTAGATTTCTTGTCATTTCCTCATTTTTTTTTCTCATTTTCATCGCTTCAGAAACATCTTTCAGACTAAGATTTTTGACTTATGGGCCCCACATGTTCCAAAAACCTGACCAGAGGGCCAGATAAGGAGCAGATAGATAAAAAAATTGGATAAATCAAGACAAATTACATATAATACCAAGTTTTTTGTGCTTTTAGCCATTTCTAGGCCACCTAGTGGGGAAATGTTGAATTAAAAAAAACAAACAGGCTGTATTTGGCCACTGGACCATGTGTAGTCTTTGGATTTTCATGTCTTGGTTTGGTGGTGTTTCACCTTCTCAGAGTGAAGCTCACACCTATGCACACCCATCTATATGCAAACAAAACTCCTAGTGGCGACTAAAAGGTACTGCATGCTGTATTTGTCTTATACTCTGTAGAGTTGATATGCAAGGATAGAAAAATATAAAAGTCACAGTTCAGTTGTTTTAGGTTTACATTATCGAATGTAGAGACAATTAGGGGGTAAAATTGAAGATTTCTCTGTTCCTTTCACCTCCGTCCTCATCCGTCCACCCCGTCCCCTCTTCTTCATCAATCTGCCTTCTCTGAGGAGGTGGACCAGTTGAAAAGATGGAGTTTGGTGATTGTTTTATGACAGATTTGTCTCTGACCTGTCTTTTCAGTGTCTCTCGGTGGGTTCACATCCCTCAGAGGAACAGCAGAAAAAAAAGTCTCTGTCTCTGCTCTGGTGTAACATTCATTTTCACTCCTTTAGTTTTGAAGGTCTGTGGTACTTTGTCTCCTCCTGAAAGGTTCTCATGGTTACAATTTGCAGATATTGTCTGTGAATTCTGGTTGTCAGAAAACTGATCAGCTTTTTGTTCTCTGGACTTGGGTTCAGATCAGATCTGACGCATGGAATTCAGCATTACAGTAAATTCTACCAAGTTCCGATGACTTTAAAGTAAAGTTTCTTCATTTTCCATAAAGTAAGTGCCTTGCTTTAGTCTTTTGACCCGATCTTTCCACCCTAGAGTGTCCAGACGATGTCCTCAGATGGATTCTGTCCATCTGTGGTGGAGAGTTGGGTGATGTTTTTGGAGACAGTAGGTTCTGGGCTCGTGGCTTCTTTTTTTTTTTTTTTTTTTTCACACACACATAAGTATTTTTATTGGTTCGTTTCACACTGAACAAATCCGTCTGTTGGTTTAAAGTTCCTGACTTGATGTCATTTCACGTCAGCGTTTACAATGAGGGGCCTTAACAAGTTTTGCATTTATTTTATTTTTTATTTTTTTATTTTACTCTTGTCAGAATGTGTTATAGAAACGATGCTGCAGCTTGCACTCTGTTTGTTATGTTCTTATTGCCAAGGAAGGGAAACACACACACACACACACACATACACACACACATTTACATTGGTACAAGTGGGTGTACGTCTGGGTGTGTACAGTATTACCATTGGGTGAGAAGGAAACTAAAGGCCAGTTACTGTTGGTCACACACACGCACATGCACACCAATCACCATGTACATTTAACCATTATATTGTTGTTGTTGTTGTTTTTTCTGTAGAATTGTCGTCTGTTCGTTGGAATGACCTTTATAGAAAACATGGGACTTTATTTTTTAGTGTTTTCTTTTGTTTCTTTTACGCTGTTGTATTTTATTCTGCTACTTTTCTGTACGTTACTGTCTCTAGGTTTTTGTTTTATGCAAAAAAACGAAAAAAAAAAAAAAAAGATATTTGGACAGCATATTTTGACAGCCAAGAAAAGTTTGTTACACAGCTAAACTTGAAGAATAATGATGATGATAATAATTAATAAAAGTAATAACAAAAGATCTGAAGGCGAAAAGTGAGTTTTATTTATTTAATCAACTGCATATTTCAGTTTTACTGTTGCAGAAGTGAATTTTTCAGTGAGTTTTTCCATCTCCCCCTGTCCTCTGTATCTTCTCCTCTGACTCCAACTACCTCCACGTCCTCCCATCATCAATCTCCTCTTTGTCTCCTACCTGGTAGCTCCATCTCTTTNCCCTCCTCATCCTTATTCTACCCATGTATCCCCTGTCCCTCCTCTGAACATGTCCAAACCATCTCAATCTGTCTTCTCTAGTTTTTTCTCCAAACCTTCCTGTCTGTGTTGTCCCTCTAATCACCTCATTCCTGATCTTGTCCATCCTTGTCCCTTCTGAAGAGGATCTCAGTATCTTTAACTCCTCCACCTCCAGCTCTGTCTCCATCATGGTTGGTCTCAGCACCGTCCCTCCACCTTAGCTGACTCTCTTCTATCTCAGTTCACTCCTGACTCTTTTCTCCAGTTGTTCCATCCTGACTCCACTCTATTCTTCTCCTCAGTCTCTTCCTCCGTCTCCACTGCTCTGAACAGTTGATCCTCAGTATCTAAACTTCTCCACCTTCTCCACCTCTGCTCCTTGTAACCTCACCATTCCACTGTTCTCCCTCTCGTTCACACACGGACTCTCACTACGACGGACCTTCATTCCTCTTGTGAGCGAAACTACAAGAAATATGATTTGTTCTTCATGTTTCAAAACAAAACTGATAAATTTACTCTTCCAGTTGAGGAACAAAACATCTTCTCAAGCTCCAAGAAGAAGTCGACTTGTTCTCTGGATCTCTCTGGATATCATGACTTGGAAGAATCAACACTCTTTTTCAGGGCAGCAAGAAGTGATCAACAGAATCTGACAGACTTTTTTTATTTATTGCTGTTGATTCCTATCTCGGTCTTCAGTTTGTCTTCAGCTGCTGCATCTAAAAAGATCTCAAACATTCATTCATCTTCTTCTGCTTGCCCGTTGCTAGGTCGCCACGCAAACCACATTGCGCCACTCTTTGAGACTTCCTGTGGGTGGTGTGCCCACAGGAAGTTATGTGGGTGGGGACGGTGCTATGATCAGAGCACCTCAATCTGGCACTTGTTGGATTCAAACCTGAAGCCCTGCAGACCTAAATCCGCTTCCTTAACCACCAGGCCACCACACCGTCGACCGTCTCCAACATTTCCAACTAAAACATGAACCTGCTCTGTCACGTATCTCAGTTTCTAGTGTAACAGAAGGAGCTCTCGGCCTCTGGTCACATCTGGCCCCTCTTCAATATGTTGATGCGGCCCCGTCTCAGTCGGATCGCTAACGCGGTAATAATTTGTGCTCCTCCTCGCCTCCTCCCACCTCCCTCTCTCGGGGGTCAGAGACTGTCAGAAGACAAAGCCCGATAATCTTTTTGTCTATATTACACTCAGCCTTATCAATTTATCATTGTGTTCCCGTTATGAACATTGATTAGAGCTGATTAAGTCGGCTTTAGAGGCTGCAATAAAATTATGTGACAGCGGGGCCACTGTCTGGATGTGCGTTTGTGTGCTGAGAGCGGACAAGTGTGTGATGATTGGGCACACAAAGCCCCGTGTCAGGCTGGAATACTAAACAGGCCGCTGTCTGCAGGAGAGGTCAACACGCAGACACATGCAGCTGCACATAATTATCAACCTGTTCCCAGCGAAAGGGGAAAAATCCATGAAGGAAAATAACAACGTGGAACAATTCGCAGGCACGTTTAGGCACTACACACTCCGACGCTACCAAGATGGCAGACGTGCGCTTGAACACACCGTTTTATTTTACTGTTTCAGTCCCAGAGTGTGTGTGTGTGTGTGTGTGTGTGTGTGTGTGTGAGGGAGAGAGGTTCACGTCTTCACAGTCGCTCTGACTGCTCCAAACCTTCCATGTCTGTGTGTTGCTTTTAATGTTTATGTATGAATGAGCTCCACCGCTGACACCAACTCCACATATTATCTGTGTTGCTGCTGTTGCCTATGTATGAAGTGGATCTCAGACCCTGACTCAGACCCTGACCCGACACAACAGGACCGACCGCAGCCACGCTGAGAGAAATTCCTTGGGTGGGAGTTTGTCTCCTCCCTGGGCTCAGGGTTGATTCCAGAACGGTGGGAATTTTCATTCATTCAACTTCTAGTTGCCGAATTCAAAATTTCAGATTTTTCTTTTATTTATTTAATTTTTTAGAACTCTATTGATCCCTCTGGAGTATCCTTCAGGGAATTTATGCCTCTGCATTTTACCCATCACGTAGAGCAGGGAGGGGGGACCATGCTCAGGGCTCCTCAGCAGTAACTTGGCGGTAGGGGGATTTGAACCGCAGGCTTTGTGGACCCAAGTCCGCTTCCTTAACCACTAGGCCACCAAAAAAAAAAAAAAAAAACATCAGCTTTGAGCGCCTGGGGAGGTGTGTGTGGGGATGATACCATGCTCAGGGCACCTCAGCGGTAACAGGAATCGAACCGGGGGCCTTCTGGAGCACAAGTCCGATTCCTTAACCACTTGCCACCACCTCCCCCACAGTGAGCAGTGGGCAGCTTTTGAGCAACCAAGGAGCGGTGTGTGGGGATGATACCATGCACAGGGCACCTCAGCGGTAACTTAGGGGGATTCAAACCAGGGGCCTTGCTGACACTAGTCCGCTTCCCTAATCACTAGGCCACCAACTGTCCTAAAAAAAGAATCACCTCCGCATTTAATTCATCACCAAAGTGAGCAGTGGGCAGCCTTTGAGCAACCAAAGAGCAGTTTGTGGGGACGATACCATGCTCAGGGCACCCCAGCAGTAACAGGATTCGAACCTGGTGCCCCTGGAGACATGAGTCCACTTCCTTAACCACTAGGCCACCAACTGCCCCCTACAGATTTTGTAACTGAACAGCAGATACTGGTGCTTCAGCCCAGAGTCAAAGTTTTTGTCATTGGTGGTGAACTCCAGGGTTCACCTCCTGGGAAAGATCAAGTCCCAGTTAAGGTTGTTGCCTCCACTGGGCTGTTCGTGAGGGGCTGGTGCGGTGCAGTGTGATTTGGGTGAAGGTTATGGAGACTGCTGCCCCTGGCTAAACCTACAGCAACAAGGCAGGAGTGTCCAACTTAATTTCACAGCGGTCCAGAACTGAAACTGTCATGAAGTCAGGCGCCAACTCAATATATATTGAGAAATGAACTATAAACATTTTCCCTTCTGTCAGATATGAAGTAATGTTTTTTTATGTGGATACACTGATTATGGAACTGATTCCGAAGCTTATAAGTATCAACACTGGTATTTCTTTTGGTATTTTTATTTGTAAATCTTTCTTTACAGAACAAAATGTATGTGCTATAACAAAAAAAAAGTATTGTTACATACATTTTCTGACAGTATGTCAACTATAGTACATATTTGATTTCATCTCGCGGGCCAAAAATAATCACACAGCGTGCCAGATTTGGCCCTCAGGCCAGAGTTTGATACCGGTGCTCTAAGGTAACAAATGAACCACTATTGAAGATGTTTAATATCTTTTTAGATTTACACCTGAACTGTGTTATTAACCATTTTGTCTCTGGTTTGATTCCCAGAACATGGATGAAAAGTGCCGTGGTTTTTCTGCAGTTTTCAGTTCTGACCAACAGGGGGGCTGACATGGAGAAAGTGACGATTGTAGGTGGGGAAACTCAAGGCCCGGGGGCTGAAATATGGCTCAAGCCCAGAAAGTTGTCCAATTTTTATTATTTAAATGATCTTTATCTGCAATTTGATCCTTTCTGCAGTTCCTCTCTCTAATTGGTCAACATACTGAGGACAACAGACGCATCCAAATACAGACCTTTTCTCTCTCTATTCCACTTGGCTGCTGGCAGCTGTGTCGGCACAATGCTCCACGTATGAAGGGTTGGCTGAATGGCAGCGCTGCAGTGTGAAGTGCATTAAGTGGTCATCAGGATTAGACCAGCTCTATATAAATGTAAACAATCCAGCGTTCGCACTGGCAGAAATGAGCTGTGAGTGGACGGCTTGTCTGTCCCTGTGGCTGCAGGAGACATAATTACTTCTCCACATCTCCTCAGTGTGAAGGCTGTTTATCATCAGCCTCACAGTGAGAACCACTGCTCTTCCCCCCGTTTTAATTCATCTTTACGGCCTGAGTTGATTCACTGTCTGCTCACTGACACTTAAAGAAAAAAAAACAATTTCTGATTATTTAGATCGTTTTATGACCCGGGGACAGGAGATATGTGAGAGTTTACTGATGATGGTTGGGGTGGAGCTGAGGGGTGGAGAAATATCTAATAAACTTTTCTTTTTCTGTTTCAGCTTCTCCCATTTTTCAGGGGTTGCCACAGCGAGTCAACAATTCCCGTCTCCCTCTGTCCTCTGTATCTTCTACTCTAACTCCAACTACCTCCATGTCCTCCCTCACTGCATCCATCAATCTCCTCTTTGTCTCCTACCTGGTAGCTCCATCTTTAGGATCATTCTTCTACCAATGTATCCACTGTCCCTCCTCTGAACATGTCCAAACCATCTCAATCTGGCATCTCTAGCTTTTTCTCTCCTGTCCATCCTTGTCTCTCCTAAAGAGACTCTCAGCAGCATCTTTAACTCCTCCACCTGCAGCTCTGTCTCCGGTCTTCTGGCTAATCCCAGTGTCTCTAATCCAGTTCTGAACTGGTCTCACTCTGAGACCCACATTTTCCTGTGGTCATTGAGTCACGACCCACTCTCATAGAATTCAAACCAAGCAAATTCATTTTCTAAAAAAAAACCTTTGAAAAGTCACTTCTTTTAACAAACTCATCTTATTCAGCAGAATGTGCCTTTCAAAATAAAAGATTTTCTAAAATAAAACACATGCTCAACAGCTGATTCACATTATTTGATTTCATTGTGATTTTTACATTTTCACACAAATTATTCTGACCCATCCAGAACAGGTCTAGGGTTGAGACCCACCAGTTGAGAACCACTACTCTAATCCACCCATCAGAGCTAAAAAATTAATACAACTACAATATTTTCAGTTTAACACAAAAAATTAACTATTTTAATAACGTTTATTAAAAAATAAAACATATGACATGCTTTAGAGTATTGTGTATTTCCTAATAGTTTTTATCTATCATATTTGACACTTAAATTAAATTAAATAAATTATATTTCTCACCACAGTCCTTAGTTCAAATCCACCAACTGCCAAGTTACCACTGAGCATGGCAGGAGTTTGTTTTTCTTTCTTATAACTGAAGATTTTAATTCCAAAAAAAAAAAAAAAATAGGAGAAGAACTAAAACTTAACTTCAACTGTAACGTAACGTCCAACTCCGAGGATTAAACATTGATGGACTGACTTTAAAACTTGCAGCGGTACTTTTGTTTACAGTGAGATTTTCCCAACTCTTCCACCTTTTTATAAAAACCTCCAAAATGTTAAACCATGTAGTTAAACTTTATTCACCTACCGCTGATAAAATCCATCATTTGGACCAAACTTTCCCAGAAAGACTGTGTTGTGATCCTTCCAAACAGATGAAGGAAAAAAAAAAAAAAAAAACAGGAATCAGAGCGGAGCGTTGCCTTCTCACCTGCAGATGATCTGAGGTTTTCACAAAGTCTCATTCTTTATCTGAATTTGGATGCATCTCCTGCAGTTCACACTTCCTGCATTTTTAACCAGGAGGAAAAGAGAGGTAAAAAAAAAAATAATCCTCAAACTTCAGACAGAATTATTAACAGCTGAATGGGATTCAACCCAGGTATCTTCTCACAGGTTGGTGCGGCTAATCATCGCGTAAACGTATCTCCACATGGTTTTAGAAATGGTGTAATGCATGATCTACTGTTGGTTTTGCTGGTGGTCAAATATTATTGGAGCTGCATAAGAAGACAAGAAGCTTGGAGATTGTCCAGCGTAGACAAAGTTAGGGGTCAGCAGATAGAAAGAGAGTGAGAGAAGGTTTGGAGGTTCAGCAGTTTTAGACAGTCCAGTTTGAGAAAACAGGTTGAAGAGAAGATGCTGACGATGGAGCAGCTAGCAAGTCCGGAAAAAAGAAGGCGCTAAAAAGGCTGCAGTCCTGGCCCGTGCCACCAGGGGGGGGCTTAGTTTGCTGATGTTGAGTGACTTAAATAAGGAGCCTACTTAAACTCTTTTTATTTTACTCCAAACAACCATAATATCTACCTACCTTTGAAAAGTTGTTTACCATCTATAAAAATATGCTACCCCTTTTAACACAGACAGCAAGAAAATATTATGGGTAGAAAATAACTTCAGATGTGGCTGCAAATTTTTGTTAAGGTTCAAAAATAATATGGGTAGGAAAAAAAATTCAGATAAGGCTAAACATTCTGGGTAGGAAAAAACTATAGGCAGAAAAAGTTGACAGGTAGTAGCAAGAAAAAAGGTAGGAAAAAACTTCAGATATGGCTGTACATTTTTGCAGTGCACTTTCCGTGATTGGAACATGGTATTAAGGGCCTCATCCTGGTATTAAGCCCCGGGCCTCAGATAGTGTTAATCCGGCCCTGGCTGCCAGACAGAACGATGGAGCGAAGTAGTAGAAAGTGGAGAAGTTCTGCTCTGTATTTTATTACATTCCTACAGTAGTAAACAAGAACAGTGGTTTGAAGGAACCTACGAACAGAGTTGCATCACTGAGATACAACAAATCTATTGGAAGTTTGTAAAGTTTTTGATGGACAAAGTGCTGCCACCAGGTGCTTTTTTTTTTACAAGTTTCACAGGGATCAAGTAAATATACCAGGGTGTAAAAGCACTCAGAACGTCATCAACACCTTGAGAAGTTCAGTAAAAGCCCCGGCCGTCGACTACTGCAGCTGAAATTGTCCGACATTTGACGAGCGAGGCTTTATTTCAAGAAAAAAATGAAACACTTACGGGCTCCAGGCTCCAGGAGCTGTTTCTGTAAGTAAAAATGTTTTTATTTTTTATTTTGGAAGGGATTTCAGCAGGGGTTTTTTGTACCTGTATTCTCTATTTCAAGGAAATTGCAATAATAAAAGTGGAGAAAAAAAGTTGAGTTTCTTCAGTGATAGATACCTGCTGCTAAAGTGGATGATTGCAACTTGTTGTGGAGTCAAAGTCAAAACGCAAAAGATGTGTCTTTTTATTCAGATGCTGATGAATAAAACAAGGTCTTTAGCTACATCGCTCAGAATTCCACAAAGACGGAATTCTTCAACAGCAACAAACGTGTTTGGACCTAAATGCAGGACACAGAGGATTTTCTTCAGCTTCTATTATTATTTTGCATCTGTCTGTACTTATATGATCAATATATAATCACACGCTGCTTTTTTCGCTGTTATGTGATAATTCACTAGAAAACGTAATATATTTATATTTAATAGATTTGCCAAAAGCCCATTTCTGTTTCAGTGGAGTAGTAATAAGCTTTTATTGCGTTTCCTTTCTTTTGACCCACAATTTTTCTTCTCTAAACTATTTTAATTTTAATATCCACTGGAATCACAGGAGAGGGAATCAGAACCATCAAATACACAAATACAGTTTTTCCTGCAATTTTTCTGCGATAATTTTTGTTTTCTTCTGAGACTATCTTGGTTTCCTCACAAATTATTGGTAAGAAAAAAAATTTAGGAATTTCTGAAAAAAAAAAATCAAATCCAACTGTTTTTTTATTAATATTATTATTATTATTTTTTTTTTATAAAAAAAACTAACCAAAGCAGTCTTGAAAGGCTGAAATGATAACTCTATGATGACACTAGGTGATATGTGAATCAGGTATATACAAAAATAAATACATTCTTGGTCCAAACCAAAAACAAAATGTATAAAAAAAGGACAGAAATGTATTAAAAAAGTAAAAAAAAAAAAAGTAATGTAATGCCTATTATAACTACCATTAAATTAATGACTGTGACCGTGATCTGAACCTCAATAAAATCAAGAAACCGACATTGAAAAAGTTAATTACAGTAAAAATTCACTTTTAAAAAATGGTTGTGGACCGAACCTTCTGCTGATGCTCAGAGAAGAACAGCAGCTCCAACTGAGGAGGAGCTGAGGAGGTGAAGACATATTTATGGATCATCTGAACATATTCATGGGATTCATTTGTTTGGCGTGAGATGCTGCACACAGCCAGGGAGTTTAACCCCAGTGTTGAAGTCTTGGCTCAGACGCTAACGCTCATCGTGTTCATTGAACCCACAGCTGTGATGTTCACTCACCCATTCACTCCACCCTCCCACCACCCCGTCTCCCTGATGCTCTGCCTCAGTCTCTGTCCAATTATCTCTCTGGTCGTTGGGTTCCATCTTCTTGTCATTGAACACATTTTGGAAAAAAACATTTAAATGAAGCCAAATGTATTCACTATGGGTTCGGGCGAAAAGGCCAAAAAGCCAATCGCACTCTTACTGTTTATGAGCTCCATAAACTGGAACCAAGTTTAAGAAGCCGTTAAAGTAAACTTTACAAATACAAGTGGAAGGAACCGAACTTTTTTGTTGTGCAAAGGTAGCATTTACTCAAGGGCAGAGGAAGTGGAATAAGTTAGTTATAAAAAGAAAAACTCAGGTGCCTTTAAACTTACATACATATATCTATACTCTATCATTAATAAATGAGGCAGCAGACTTACAGCACAGCTCACACCCTGATGGAGAATGAACACATTTACTGTAGCAGTGATTAATTATAGATAACACAAGAATAAGCACTTTTTTAAAGCAGCTGAAAGTCCAATTTTCCCCTTTCACAGCATTGATGTTGAAATAAAGTTGTTTTTTTATTTATATTTTTTGTTTTATAAATATGGAATCGCAATATGTTGCATTTGTGCATTGGAAAAATAATCGGAAAGTTGGCGCTTATATTTGTGATGGTTCAGATTAAATGTGGTCCAAGTCGGTCCATAAGGTACTAATGTTTAGTCAGTTCCTGGCTGAATATATGGAGAGCTACAATATATTTTTAATATAGGTGTGATATTGTTAGTGCAAACTGAAAAGTGAAGGAATAAGAACAAAAGAAGAAAACACAAAAAGAGGGCAAACTATAAATGTCTGGATATATATTTATTGTTCAATTTTATATCAGCGACTTCCTTAAAATCGTCATGTAATGATCGTAAAAGAACCGTTTGATCTCAGGTGATTGGCACAATTTGTCCTAAAAGTGGACAGAGGGCCGACAAAGGCAGAGGCAAAATCTCAAAATCAATCACATTACGCTCAGCAGACATTTGTGTCAAAACCTGGTAATTTCAACAATTTTGGAGGGCCGGGTAATTTAAGTTCAGCGGACCACATCTGGCCCCCGAGCCTTATTTTGCCCATGCCTGATTTGTGTGTTGTATTTCTTAATGATACATATTTGTAAAGTTATGCACAAGATATAGTTACAGAGAGATCTGTGTCTCTGCACATTATGTCTTATGTCCTTCCTCCCCTGAATGCGAGCAGTAGTAGAATTAAAATACACTGTGAGCTGTTTCACTTTTTCACTTGGTGATTTTCTAATTTCCCCAATGACAGCTTTAATAATGCGTCCACATCTTAACCTGGCTTTGGGCTACACTGGAGTTTTGAACCAGAGCCAACCCTGAAATGTATTTAAAAACGAGCAAAAAGAGGAATTTGACGCTCCGAAAGACAAGTTTTGCTGGAGGATACTGGAGATGCAGTCTTTAATTACTGAGGATTCATCTTTGGATATAAATTCCTCCGTGGTTACCATAACAACTTAACATACAGAGCAACGCACAGTCTTTAGAAATGGGATTTAGGACCTCATCCAAGGTCAAACATTCTGTTGACAGAAGTTATGAAGGAGATTTTACCGTTGTCTCCTAAGGTGGCTCCAGGTTACCCTCTGACTTTACTCTTAAACCCATTTTTTAGACCCAAAAAGTCTGGTTTCTTCTGATCTGGGGACAGAAGAAACCAGATTATTTAGAAATTTGATGGAGAAAATGTCTAGTGAATGAGAACCAACCCCACTAGATCTCAGGGAAGTTATATTTCTATCTTCTCCTTTCAGCTTATCCCATTTTCAGGGGTTGCCACAGCGATTCAACAATCTCCATCTCCCCCTGTCCTCTGCATCCCCAACTCCAACCACCTCCATGTCCTTCCTCACCGCATCCATAAATCTCCTCTTTGGCCTTCCTCTCTGTCTCTTACCTGGTAGCTCCATATCTAGCATTCTTCTCCCAATATAACCACTGTCCCTCCTCTGAACATGTCCAAACCATCTCAATCTGTCTTCTCTATCTTTTTCTCCAAACCTTCCTGTCTGTGTTGTCCCTCTAATCACCTCATTCCTGATCATGTCCATCCTTGTGTCTCCTAAAGAGAACGTCAGCATCTTTAACTCCTCCACCTCCAGCTCTGTCTCCTGTCTTCTACCTATTCCTAGTGTCTCTAATCCATCCATCATGGCTGGTCTCACCATTGTCCTGTAAACCTTTCCCTTCACTTTAGCTGACAGTCCTCCATCACAAATCAGAAGTTATATTTCTATTTTAAATCAATACCTTAAATGCATTAATCGCGCACACACTTAACAATAAATTACCCATCTGTAATCCCTTTAATCTGTGGGAATAAACAAAATGTTTGACTTCACTAATTGAAAGGGTTTGAGGAACATCATATTATTTGGATGGTTTTAGAGATACCTTGAGATGATCAGAGTTATTCGATATTTAACTGTGTTTTATTTAGTAAAGAGCCTGGTGTGATTTACCGTCTCCTTGTTTCTCCTCCCCTTTTACCTCTTCTTCACCCACCTCCTCTTCTGCATCAGATCTCTGATCTCTTCCTTCCTGCTCTCATCTGTTCTCCTCCCCTCTTCTTGCCTCATCTTCTTCCCTCTCTCTCCCTAACCCCATCCTCCCCTGTTTTCTCCTCTCTCGCCCATTTATTATTCAGTATACCTTCGGGTCAAACTCCCAGTGTCGTCTTGACACATCCCTCCTCGTTTCTCCCACCACCTGTGCAGCTTTCATTCTGCTCTTTTTCATTTGTCTCAGAAACAACCTCAAGGATGGGTGGGAAGAAATGGCTCTAAAATGTCACATTTACACCAACATAAATACATTTTTTATGACTATAATTAAAGACACATACACATATGTGTGATAGTGTCTGACAGTACGGGGGAAGTTCTTCCTGACTGAATTCAAGCCTCGCTGCTTCGCTACCATAACAGGGAGTTGTTTTTCTCCCTTTTGCAGGAGCTTGACACTAATATTGTTTGGAAACACCGTACAGTTCTTGTCCAGTAACAGGCTGGTGTGGATGTGGATGCATTTGTTGTATGTGGAGACATACATCCCCACTATTTCAGTGTCTGTGGCAAAAATAAATCACCATAATTTTGAATACATCATTCAAAATTGTTGTCAAACTGTAGGATGGAGGACTGAAATACAAATTGGATTGGACTGATAAAGAATTTTAATGACTTTATTTTCTGTGTTTTATTTCCATCGATAGAAAATAGTCAAAAATGTTAATTTTTTTTTAAGCCCAGCTGAATAATGAGATATATTTTTATTTTAAAGTATATTTTTGTATTTTAAAGTCGGCTTTGCGATATGTCATGCTCCTGGTGAGGGCATAAGGTCACCCACACTAACTCCACCCAATTTTACAGTTATGCATCCTTAGTTGGCTCCTTCTCCTGCTCTCAAATCTGGAGGATCTCTCTGAGAAGAACGCCTTGGATATTGGAAAGGGTCAAGCACCGTTCCATATTAATTTTTGGTAATTTTCAGTTTGGTATTTATTTGGCAATGTTTTCCTGCAGCAGTTTCTAAATATGCAAAATATTTGAGTTACACAAGCCAAACAACTGACTTGAGTAAATATCTGGGATGTCATATATATTTAAAGGCAACTGCCATGGTATACTTCACTGACCAAGGTTAAAAATAAAGACTATAAGACTGATATGTCATAAAAAAAATCAATAAGTGTCCAATCTACTCAATATAACTCACTTTCATGACTATTCTTCTGCTGAAATTATGCTTTACAGCACTTTACACACATCTGCGCAAAATATATCTCATTATATTTTATAGTGAAATATATAAAATATATCTCACTATATTTTAATGTTGTTACAATATCAATAAAGCTAGTCCAAGTCTCAGTCCAACTCTAATAAGTGTGATAATAGTATAATATAAATAAACGAAATACAAAAATATTTTATTTTATAAATAAAATAAATTAAATTAAATGAATTGGAAAAAAGACAAAAAAAGAACATCCAAAAGTACGATATATTTTTACCACGTCGATGTTACTATATAAATTAGATATCTGATCGTTATATAGTGGAAAAATCCTTATGAATGTGTCGTATTTGAAGGAAATATGAAAATATAGTAAGTTATAATAAAATTCATATTTTATATTTTCGGTACGATAAAAAAATAAGGTTATTTCTGAAATAATGGAAAGAATTATACTTATTTGTACGTCACATACGTCACATATGTGACGTACGTTTTCTAATTTTCCCGGGTGTGGCAGGTCACGTGTCCCGGTCAGTAGACGTTAATTATGCTGGCGGTTGTTTCTGGAACGGTCGATTTTGAAAATTACCAAACGAAACAAAACTACAAGTCACCAACAAAAGTTCGAAACTAATGTTTGATATTTTTGGTTTTAACGTAACCTTTTTAAATCAACCAAGCGGAGACAAACTGGAGGAGCTGTCACCGCCAAGAAAAGTTATTTTTAAGGAAAAATAAACCAGTACAGAGGAACTACAGAAAAGACAACAAGCTGGAGACGCCGAATAAAAGAGGACGACTGTATCGACTGTATCGAGGGGTGAGTTTCACTTAAATATCCGTTATTGTATTTATTGGTATTGTCACATACGTTCCCGAGTTTTTGACTGTTTGAAAACTGCTTTAAAGCTGCCCAAACGAAATACATTTGAAAATAGTTCTAACAATTCTTATATAACCATGTTGTGTTCAAGCGTTAAACAACAACAAGATATTGTGTAACTATTAAATTAGCTGAAAAATTAAATACAAATACAATATAATGCAATTTAAATATTGTTCCTTAAACACCAACATTATTTTTTATATTTTTACACTTTTTCACACATTTTATAGAAATACATCCATACAGTATCTTCTTCTTTTCCTTTTGGCTTGTCCTTTTTTCAGGGACCACGAGTCAACATTTCCCATCTCCCCCTGTCCTCTGTATCTTCTACTCTGACTCCAACTACCTCCATGTCCTCTCTCACTGCATCCATAAATCTCCTCTTTGTCTCCTACCT
>JAFBJS010004500.1:6129-40181 GCA_016785265.1 Paraplagusia blochii
GACAGCGCATGGCCTGTGATGGAAGTCACATTTTTCCCCTCAGATCAGAAAGGGAAATTCCACCTCTGCACTCCTCTGCTCATAAATCACCAACGGTGCATTTAGTTTAATACTATACAGACAGTTGTATATTGTATACAACTAAAGATAGATAGATAGATAGATAGATAGATAGATAGATAGATAGATAGACAGACAGACAGACAGACAGACAGATAGATAGATAGATAGATACATAGATAGATAGATGTTTCCCCTCTCTCTTGTTTATCAAGGCTAAGGTTTCCTTGCATGCTCGTAACAGGTGTTATTTCTTTTGACTGACACTTGCCGCTCGTCCAAGTTTGTCATAGTTTATGTTCAACATCTGTATAGTCCAACACAACCAAGGGACCACACCTCCGCTTAAAACCTCAAAGTCAAACCTTCTGTGAGTGGAAGTGTGAAGGATTGTTATGCTTTCAGTCTGTGTCGGATGCGGCGGTGCAACAGGCTAGCACTCTGTTGCGTGTGAACTTTTGGCCCAACGCCAGACATGAGAGGAAGTTAAAGGACAGGTTGCATTAGAAATGAAGTATGTTTTCATTTTGAAACAGTCTGTCGCACGGAATATGTGTTTAAATTGGCAAAACTAGCCGCAGAGTGTCAAATTGAGATAAGGTTTCGATGAGTTTCGTGATTTATTTGGCCGTTAATAATCATTCAGATTTGAGTCAGGTACAGGGAAACACAAACAAGCACCAGGTTAGTTAACAACGAAAGGAAAATAAAGAATAGGTGGAGAACAGCTCCGTATGACACCGGCATCGATCATCACCATGAAATTCCTGACTTAGATTATATATCAACATTTTTTTTTTCTCTTTTACTCTCTTGTATTCATGTGTGCTTTGTCTGTAGTATTCAGAGTCTGTAGTTTAAATACAAATAGAAAATTATATCATGCTAAAATTATATAATGCTACCTTTTTCAAAAGGACATTTACATTGTAAAATAATAATAAAGAATAAGGATAAGATAGCCCAAGATATCTTTAAAGTGTTTTTTTTTTTTACAATAATTTAAACGTTCCAACATCATTCAAACAGCCCTGCTCTTAGAAGACTTTAAAGTGTTTATTATGGCTACACGTACCTCGACGTGCACTGTAGATTAAAATGTGTTTTCAGACTAAAAGTCGTTAAAAGTAAAATAATCAAAATTACATTTATCTTTATTTGTACATCTATCTTTATGGGCTTGTACGGTTTATATGGCGGAAATTGTTTTAATTCACTTTAAACTCAAACGTCAAGGATGAACTCGGTACTGTCCTTCTGCTTATTGGCGTCCTCTAGTGGATTAAAATAGCTAGCGTTTTATGACGGGCTAAAACAGAAATTCCCCAAAACACACTTTTTGCTGAATAATCTCATAATTATCACATAGCACAAATACCATTATACCACATCACTTCTATCATGGTCTGCTCTTAAAACAATCTTCTTTTGACCCTTGCTACAAAGATGCATATACCTAAGATAATACTAATAATACACTTTATTTCAATAAACTTCAAACAATACAATCTGTTTTTCGTGTGATATCTACAGTACATGGTCTATACACGTCCTTTTTCTAGCAACTATCACTCCAGTGATTTAATGGTACAAGGTGTTTGTTCATTGTGTCGGAATGATAATGAATTGGCTAATTATTGATAACTGTTGCTAATTATAATGAAGGATTTTTTGACTACAGCAAAGTTCGAAGGAAACATTTTTTATTTCAAAAGCGAATTATAAAAAATAACCTTGTCTGTGTCTGGATATTTGACTTTCTTTTTTCATTTACAAATCTTAAATTGTGAATACAAGTGTGACTTTTCATAAAAAACACACACACAAATAATGTAGGTGGCCCAAAAGGTTTAAATTGTTGTATGTCATGCTGTAACATTTTGTCATTGTTCATATTTTGTGTTCAAATAGAGTTAAAAACAACAAAACAAAAAACTAGATTTCCCAGCATGCAGTTCGCTAAGGAAAACTTCCGCGGTAAAGGACGCTTCCGTGTGACACACGCTGCTCTGACTATGGCTGTCAAAAAGGCTATATTGTTCGACCTGGACGACACGCTAATTGACACGAAGGCAGCTCACGTTGTGGCGATTGAAAAGGTGAAAAACTCTTATATTCTTTATTTTATATCACATTTGCAGTTACATTAAGTTAAGAAAAAGAAGAAGTTACATATCTGTGATCCTGGCTCCTGTCATTTACTACCTGGAAATTTGCTTTTTAAACCTTTAGTTTAACCTTTTTCAACTTTTTCTCTCTTCTGCATACGATTGTCTGTCAGTTACTGACATTATCCGAAAAACAATGGGTTTTTATCGTTTGCCCACAGATCCACACATTCTTAAAGAACACATTGAACCTTGATGATGACACTACCAGTAAGATTTGTGTCAAATTCAAGCACAAGCTGAACCAAGAATATTTTGACCCTGCGGCGGGGAGATCCATAGATGAAGTCCGGGTTGGACACTGGATGGAGAGCCTCACGGAGACTGTGGGTGGTAGTTCTACGCCCTCTTTGGCAGCTCAATGCTACAACATGTGGAAAAGCAGTCGCCTGGAATTTCTCAGTCTGTCTCCTCAAATATGTGACCTCCTGGTACAACTGCGCAGCAGGTACAAGCTCCTGCTCCTGACCAACGGGGACAGTGAGACCCAGAGAAGCAAAGTGGAAGCAGTGGGATGTGAGCAGTTCTTTGACGCTATTGTAGTTGGTGGAGAACATGCAGAACAGAAGCCGTTTGTCTCCATCTATGAATTATGTTTTAAAATGCTGGGAGTGGAGGCCCAGGATTGTGTTATGGTGGGAGACTCTTTGGACACGGATATTCAAGGAGGGATCAATGCTGGAGTACGGGCTACGGTTTGGATCAGCAGCAGAGGAGCCGTGACAGACGGTCCAGTGAAAGCAGACTACACTTTGTCAAATGTCTTAGAACTGCCCAGTGTTCTAGCACAGCTGGAATGAGGGTTTACCTGAGGTCATGTGCAAAAACTGTTACAAGCAGGTCATCATGTTGATAATCTTGACATATTTAATCATGTGATGGGTTCATATTTTATGACATATTGACAATTTAGGCAATAATTAAATTTTTATTTAAGCTGGCACTCAGGGAATCAGTAAGCAGTGTACAGCAAGAGAGTATTTTTTTATTTCACAAACACAGCAACTGTACAATGGACATCTGCGGGGTTTTACACACCAACACTTTAAAAGGTGTCAACACATTCATTCCATCACTTTCTTATGGTCTTTCTCCAATAAACGTATTTTACAATAGATTGAACATCTCAGACATTGTAATAATTCTACATACAAAACCACATTTTGATTATTCCAAAGCTGTTGATGTTTAACCTTGACCATGACCTATATGACTGAGAATCCTGTCATGTCTGAGGCATCTGTTCACTGATTTCCCTTTACATTTCACTTAACATCTAATTTCACTTTGATGTTCATTGCTGCTAGCTCGGCTACAAAGTATCTGAAGACGTAAGGAATGGACACAGAGTCGATTGATTCACTTTTCCCGCACAGGGTGCACACAGTTTTTCGGTGACGCATGGACGACCAGGAGGGTGGTGGTTTCTCCAAAAGCGGAGACAGTAGGCTGCCGCAGTCCACGCACACCTGAGCCACCGACCGGTCCGAGCAGTTGAAGAGCCGATCGTGAAGAAGGAAAGAAGATCCATGTGCCAGAAGGGCGTCACGCTCCATTTCGCCAAACCTGATGCCTCCCTGGACATTCCTTCCTCCCAAAGGCTGGTTTGTCACCTTGTCACGAGCTCCTGTTGTCCTCACTTGAAATTTGTCTGAAACCATGTGACGTAGCCTCTGATAATAGACAACGCCAATGAAGATATCAGCCTCAAGCTCCAGTCCGCTCACGCCGCTGTAAAGTCGTTCCGTGCCGTAATAGTTGTAGCCCCCAGCGCGGAGCATTTCACCAAAATACTCCAGCGCAGAGTTCTGCTCGGAGAATGTGAAGGGCGTAGCGTCGTGGCTCAGGCCGTGCAGTGCGCCGGACTTGCCAGCCATGCTCTCGATGAGCATCCCGATGGTCATACGGGAGGGGAATCCGTGGGGGTTGAAGAGGATGTCAGGGGTCATGCCGCTTTCTGTGAAAGGCATGTCCTCAGTGGGCCACAGGCGACTCAGGATACCCTTCTGACCGTGTCGACTGGCAAACTTGTCACCAATGGTGGGGTTTCTTGGGATTCGTACTGTGATGCAAACTCGTTTAAATTGGCCTGTGCCCTGGTCGTTGCTGCAGATCTTAATGTTGTCAATCACGCACGCTTCTTGACTCCTAAGAAAAATAATCAACTATTAGATGAAACCCATTTAATAAAGTGAGGTCTGGACTTACAGTTCTCCTTGTTGTTATACTTGCTGACTAAATGATCACCCTTACTTGTAGTAGTGGACATGGCTGTCACCAGTGTTGACGTTAATGGAGGCGTAGAAAGGGTCTCCATACTTGAGTGTCGACCCAATGTACGGCAGCCCATCAGCATCCAGTTTTCCATTCACTTTGGGATCCCCAGGATTGGTCCCAAAGACCATTCCGTCATCTCCTACAGCTTTCTGCGTCAGATCTATCAGCTCGGTTTTGTAGATGGTTCCATGCGCGAAGCCTCTCTCCCACGATGACTTGTTCACGATCTAGAAAAAGAATTGGGTTACATCATGTTTAGTCTTCGAAATAGAGTTGAACAGTTGTGTTGTTAAATTGTCATTTTTTTTGTCTGAACTTGTAGCATTCCCTGACCTGTAGGTGGGGCTAAGTAAGAATTAAATTCTTGCTTGGAAAAGTGTTTGATAAGACAAAACCAAGAAAAGGTCTACTGTTTGGATTGTAGATTGCTAAGCTTTTAGCCCCATTCACACAAGCATATAGGCTAGCCTATGAGCTATCATGACCTACTACCAACTATGTATATAGTACCAAGGTGTTGTGTATGTATATAATACTTGGTAAGAACCAAAGCTAATTAGTTAACTAGCAGTTAACCTGCTAGGAACATTTGCCTCGGCATTAATTTGGACGAATTGCAAATGTTTTCAATTAGAGATTTCCTGTAACTTAAGCTAACGCTGTGGATAAGGACATGTCATATGTACCATTGCATCTTCCATGTCGTAGCCTGTGTAGGATATAACAGCCACGATAGCGTTGGTGCCACTGGGGTAATTGTCCAGGTTGTAATGGTCATACATGTAGGGTCTGACCATTGGACTTTGTGGCGTCTGCAGCCTGTAAAGCTTGTTGTCTGAGCGATCCATGAAGGAGTGCAGAGGAAACCCCATAGTCTGTTTACCTGTGGAACAGAATGCATATTGGCTGTGTTTCATGACTGAGTCATACTACAAAGTTGCTCCGCACTGTACTCATGTTGCACCGTACTTGTAGTGACATTTTGATCAGATCATCAGTCTAACACGACTTTTCCAACCAGGACTTATGGCCCAGACTTACCCATCTGACACTGGTACATATTTCTGGGACTCTGGTTGTGGTCCGAGTAGGGGATGAAGTTGGCCACGACACTGAGCATACTGTGAGGGAAAAGTTCCTGGTGTGTGGTGACTCCAGGCTCTACTTCATCCTCCATGATTCCCACGTTGAGATAAAGCTGCAGCAAGTTAGATGACCTTCATTATACTATGTCATTTTGGCTAAAGGACGTCACTTTGACGACTGCGTCAATGTCTTTTAACCTACCTGTTCAAATGTACCAATCAACTCTTCTTTCCCGAGAGCTAAATTGCGAACAGGCCTCACCAAACGACACGGTGTTGTAAAGAGAAACAGACCAGAGTACAAGCTGGCCTTCCCTGTTTTTGGAACCAGAACGATTTCAGTCCATGGAGGGATTTTCCTCTCTCTCAGCACCTGCAGATTTGGTCTTTAAATGTTAGTTTTATGTAAACCAATAGTGTACAGAAGGTCTTATACTATTATTATCAAACCTTAAAGGTCCGCAGTGATTCAACAACAGCTGGTGCTAACTCAGCTTCCAACCAGCCCACAACAGCACCATCAAGAATCACAGGGTAGCAGTCTGCGAAGGCCTGACCAGGAGATGCATCAACAGGTACAACACCTTGAGGAAGAAAAAGTTAAGAAAATCAACTCATCAGGCCAGGGAAGTCTTCTAAAGACAAGTTGACTTAACAGTAAGACATTACCTAGGGAGCAGAGTAGAGCAGGGAGTGATGTGGTTGACATTGTCGGAGCTACAATCTCACAGGTAGCTGTCATGTGGTTCATAAGCCCACAGGGTTCCCCATCTGGGGTGTGCACGGGGCACAGGAAGCCCCAGGACTCGGGTAACAGCTTTCGGACAGTAGTGGTCCTCATCTTGGCAAAAGCAGCTCCTCTGTGAATGCAGCGGAAGTGGGACAGGTAGCGGATAAAGTTCAGCTTGTCAGCGACAACACAGAGGCCAGTGTTCTGTAGCATGCCAAGTCCTGGAACACATAAAAAAAATACAATCGTTAGATGAACGAAAATCTTGGTTTCGTCATCGATATTATTTGATAGAAGAACCTGTTTTAGATGTGAGGTTTCCAGTAGCCAGCAAGTATTCAAAAGGCCTGGTCACGTCTGTGCCCATGTTGAACAGCTTCATCATGTTTTCAGGAGTCCATCCTCCACTGAGTCTGCTGGCTCTCTTGTTGAAGGCTAGTTTCACTGACACCAACCAGGAAGCCATTTTCTCCTTTAAACATAATTAAGACGCTTAAATGGTCATTGATATACTGTATATATGTATATTTGTATGTGTATATATATATATATATATATATATATGTTTGTGTACATATATACATATATAAATATATATACACATATGTACAAATACATATATATATTTATAACCCATCAAGTTTGCATTGTTGTTTTGTCTGAATCAGATGATTAAATGTATGTTAAAGTTGCATGGAACTAACGTACTCAAGTCATAAACCTGCATTTAAATGGAATTATAGCGCTCTCTGCAGGACATCTTTTGCGACGTGAAAGTTTCAGTAACGCATAGACTTGTACAGAAGTGCGAACCATTCTTTCCAAAAATTTTTACTAGATAATACCAAGGTTATTTACTTCTTTATACATTACTAAGTTTATTTTTTTATCTTACCTTCATGAACATAAGGAAAAGTCGACCAGGTGTCAACACTTCCTGACACATGATGCTGTCGGGATTTTCCTCCATGCACTCTCCCTTGGCGAAAGTGAAGAGCTTCCTTGTCATCAGACAGAGCAGATAGAACTTCTCCACGTCAGATTTCAAGTGGATACAGAGGCACTCGCTGCTCAAAACACAACTTATTTTAATATTTGCTGAAAACATAGACACAAAGGACTTATGTGCGGATGTGGACTTACTCTAGCAGGAAGCGGGCACACTCTTCACTGGTGTACCACTCAGGCAAGTTCAGTTTAACCCTGAATCGCTCTCCAAGGTAGTTGAGCACCTTGCTGCGGGTGATGCAGCCCTCCTCCATCACAATGCGCAGCATCTCAGCCACACAGCTCTTATAGAAAGAGTTGTCCTCCCTGCCTTTTATCAGCTCCTGGTAGATCTGAAAATCTGTGAAGTTGACTAAAGCCTAAATTAAAAAAAAACACACACACAGACAAGAAAATTAAGAGTGCAGTGAAGTAGCAGTGAAGTAAGTGCCGTGTTTCAGACAGACAACCAGCATTCACCTTGAGTGCGAAGCCTAATGGGAGAAAGAAGAGCTCTTTCTGGTAGATGAAGTTCAGCATCACAGTCCCATTTTCCAGATAGTGCAGATTCATGTTGATGGCTGTGTGTTCTTCTTTCACACAGTGCATAGAAATACCTGCAACAAAGAAATCACAGCACTGTACAGGTTTTCTGTATACTGGATTTGAATCACACAACTTCATCAAAGAAAGTCCAGACTCACCGTACTGAGTGTATCCTTGGCCACGACTCTTCCACTTGGGGCGGGACATAGCTATGGGGTAGTTTCTCCTGGGCATGATCAACATTCGAATCACCTTCTCGTTTCCATTAACAATGAAGTAGCCTCCCATTTCCTGTTGACGTTTTATATTTAATAGTCAATACAACACAAAAGGATTCCGTATCATCCGTAATGAAACTCATCTGTCTTTTACCTCTGCTTCTTCATGGTGTTCAACCAGCTCCTTGGGAGACAGACCATAGAGGTTACACAGCTTTGACTTCACCATTATTGGCACTTGACCCAGGGACTGTTTGATGGTACCTTTGGGAACTCCATTGATGGACCAGGTAACATCGGCCTGAAATGAGGCAAAAATATGTGGATCACTGACATGTTAAGTGAGTGAATTTACACCAGGGGGAACTATGGTCTGTTAGAATGAAAACTGTCATTGCGGAGTCGTACCACCAGCTTTCCTTTGTAGGAACACCTCCTCCCTCTGCACTCGGCTGGAAACACCTTAAGCTCCCTGCAGATGTTGCCTTTTGTCACCACTGGGTTTTGTATTGTGGCTTCGACAAATGAAAGGCTGATTCTGTCATTTTGTACAGTGAACTCCAAGGGAGGGATGGCCTGTGGCAAAAGAACAGTAAAATAATATGTTAGAAAGCAGGAGTTTTTTTTTGTTTGTTTGATTTTTTTTTACAAACCACCATATTGTATATAGAGTATACAATATTACCGCTGTGGTTATTGCACCATATTAGTCTAGCTTATCTAGCCAAATCTCTGTCCTATAATATGTTAATAGTAGAAAATCTCACTACTACTACAAATCAACTACTACTATCATTATTGACTACTACTGACATTATTAACTATTAGTCCACAATGGTGGCTAAGCAGTTAAGGAGATGGTTTGAGTCCACTACCAAGTTGCTACTGAGGTGCTCCGAGCATCACACTGTCCGGACCCACATAGCACATAGGAAGGCTCATAATATGGTGCAGTGTGATTTGGGTGACAGTGGTGGAAACTGCTGCCCATGGTGGGATGCAGAAAGAATGAATGTTTAAATTGTCTCTGAGTATCTCTTTGTCTATCTCCAATATGCATTGTCCAAACACTTAGTTAACTATTTCATTATCAACCACTAGCGAAAGGCCTAGCAATAGTTAGGAATTTATGTGAAAAAAACATTAGCTGAAATGCTGCCATCTAGTGACTATAACTTTAACATACAGCTGATTGTCCATATAACATTTTCATGGCACAGCTCATTTGAGGAGACTCATGTATCAAGTTTTCATTATGGGGGCAAAAACCAAAAACACTTTTAACATAAATCAAATAATGTCGCAATATCCGGTCAATAAACTCGCGGGGCTGATATTATCGAACACCCTTAACAGTGACTAGTTCTTTACGACCATATGCATTGTGTGCAATTGAAACAATGCACTAATCCAGGCATGTCCAAAGTGTTCCAGAATGGGTGGCTGCTGGTTATTGTTTCAACCAACCAAGAGCGAATGTCTTGACCAATCAGCTGTCCGATGACCGGGATCAGTTGATTAAACCTGTCAACTCAGGTGTGCTTCTGCTTGGTTGAAACAAACACCTACAGCCACAGTGGCTACTGGTGGAACACTTTGGACATGTCTGCACTCAACTCAACTATGCTCTTCACGGTGAGTTTCTTGTACTTTCTAAATACGAGTGTCATATCATTCGAGAACTTTCTATAATTCTCATATCACATTAAATTAAGCGACAAACTTGTTGTCAGAATAAAAAGTTACATATTTAGTTCCACGAAGAAGTTATTGGAGTGTAGCTGACCTGTACGACTTGACTCAGTCCATCAGTAACAGCCTGGTCAAAGGACTCGATGTGGCCCTTGGTCAGGTCTTGGACAGCCGCATGTTGAGACTCATTTAAGACACCAAAACGTCCCTGCGTCAGGTTCTTTAAACTGGGACTTATAGGTAAATCCTTCCACTTCACGGAGAAGTCCATGCTTGTTTACCACATGTGCACACTGACACCGGAAGTACAACACTAAAGGAAGGCGAGTCGACTTTTTACACTACGGGTTTTCTCCGCTGCGTTTGGATGGAGGGTGCCATCTTGTGGCAGTAACTCAACATAGCATAGTTTAACCGGAAACATCATTTATACCCAGAAGACGATAAGGTTTTTTCAAAATAAAATCATATTTATATAAACATTCAAGGTAAAGTACAATAACAGAAAACTAAACATATCCTTAAAGTAAATACTTTAAATAAACCGTTGTTCCTATTAGTAACTAAATCATATTTTGATAATGAATATGTTTCATTCTCTTAATCATGTTTCTTTATTATTGTTCATTAATATTATCTTCATGTGTATATAACTGGTGATGGTCGTCCACTAGTATTTGTCTCCACAGATCTATTCTAAGCCAAGAACAGTACTGTAGCCTAGACAAGGTCTAGAAAAAAAAACACAATAAAACCTTGGTGATTTCAGGATCCTTTAATATTATTGTTTTTCATGAGGACAAATTTCATGCAAGACATCACCTGAAAAAAGCACAGCAAACACATTCCCCTGACTATGGAAGTTCTCTATCATCCTGTCATCCATTGACATATAGATGAAGATGTCTAGATTTCATTAACTAAAAGAAAAAATATCGCATTTCATCTTTGGTACAGACAAATGGAAATAAGTACAACAGGCAGAGAAAAACAATGGAGAAGATTTTGTATGTATTTATGTAAAAAGTAATTTCAAAATAAAATCCTGCGTAGAAATTTCAATCTAAACACATAAAGGTGCATTTAGTGCTAGAGGTTCATTGTTTTTCCCCCTCAGTCCATTTACAGATTCCTCTAAGGCACCCATCCCTTTGATGGAAAGGGTTTTCGAAAAGAATTCCAATAATAAATACTGATATTTGTGACTTAGTAACAAGCTACAAACCATCACCACCTCATTTATTCAGACACAGACACATTGTGTGTAATTTTACACTTGCGTTTTTATGCTTTTGTATACAATTAGCAATAGCAGGATTTTGTAAATGTTTTTCCTAAACTGTGTATTTAGGTTTACAGTGATACCTGGTACAAAAGCTGTGTTTTTTTAATAAGGTTGCCTTTGGTCAGGGAAGGTGATAATAATTGGGTATCATAATTCTCTGCCTCCTAAACACATTGTATTTCAACACAGAAAAAACAATACACACAATAAACCACAAAACCTAAATGAATGCCACAACAGTGTTCTTCAAAATGCGATCATTTTGCTGAGAGATGTACACATGCTATTGTAGATTTAAAAAAAATCATAATATGAAAATGTAATATGAACCTTAGCGCACATTGTACTTGGTAAGAAAATGTGAAAATAACTCCACTATGTTTTTCTTTAGTCCAATGTCTGTATGCAGACTTTTCTTTGGTCATGTGACACAGTTTGCTAACAAAGCAGTGATACAAAGAAGTATGAAATCAGGTAAATGTCTGGTCTCTGCCCAACCAACGTTTTCATTGTACAGATACTAAGGTTCCACAGGGTCTAAAAAAACATACACTATTAATCAATGACACACTAATAATAATCTGCTCCACTTCTGTTTCCATGGATGCTAAGCTGTACACAACCTGAAAGACTATACTTCAACACTTTTCTCTCACCAAAAACAACAGTAACACTGGGTAAACAACAGCAGAAGGTGCGGTTTACAAAAATGCATATCACTACATGCATCAGGTAAGACACTGTTCAAATTGAAAACAAGGTATATGAACGGAGAAATAGTTACAATTACTTCAAAAACCAGTGGATCTTTTACTGATCAGTCTGTAGGGCCTCTCCTTAACAGATCCACAGTTTTGTTTTCAACCTTGGAGCAAATTGCATTTGTTTTTCTAACTGTATTTGTGCTCTGTAAAAAAAAAAAAAAAAAATCCTAGAGATTCAACAAAAAAACTCACATCTGTTTGCACTTGGACTACCATAGAATATTAATATCATGCCTAAAAGTAAAACAAAGGTGTTTAAACACTGAAAAGTGGAGAGAGGGGGCGGGAGATTGACTGCTGACTGATCACTTCTGGTGACTGGTTTAAGCATTTGTGTTGATGAACCAACCAAACATCAGATCAGGAAGGTTAAACATCAGAAACCAAACAAAGTTGTTGTTGTTTTCTTTGCAATCAGTGATTCTGTTGCTTTTCTATTGGAAGGTGTTTTGTTAAACTGCTGCTTGCTTGTATATAATAAGCAATAGTTTAGGAAAAAATGCCCACTGGGACATTACATAAATTCCACAGTATGATTTTTTCTTTTTAATTATTGCCAAGTGGGTCCTTCATTACTGTGCACTAAACCCGCAAGACGTTGCTTAGGACATTCTTAATGATCATTTAGTCAACAAAATTATTACAACCAAAATTGTTTCCAGTGAGGAACCACAGTCTCATCACCAAAAGGACTACAGAAAGGACTGTACGCAAGCAAACTTAAAAAAAAAAAAAAGAAAAAAAAAAAAAACAATTGCAAAACATGTGTAAAAAAAAAAAAACTATTGCAAGTCATGTGTTAAAGAACCTGTGGTTAACTGGCAGTCTGTTGAAGTGGATGTGGTTGGAAATGTAAGGCACTACAGTCTATCTTAGCAGCATTTCTTCATTTGTCAGACCTGTATTTATTAATCTTGCTGATGAAACGAAGGCGCAAGTGAGCCTCGCAAAGCAAAACACCAACAACAGCGACACAAGACACAGAGACTGTTACAGTGATCTTCTTCACTTCACCTGTACGTATACAGAGAGAGGCTTGTGCTGCTTCTCAGGTACAGTGGTGACCGAACAGAAAGAGGTTTATATTGAAGGGTAGACAACAGGGGAACGTTGGCGTTGGAGCTCAGAGTCGAGTGAAAGGGCCTATGTGAAGAGGTCCTCTCAGTTTGGGCGAGGAGCAGGAGGTGGTGGAAGTGATGAATGCAGAGGAGGGAGAGGAGGAATAAGGAGATGACGAGGCAGATGAGGAGTCACTGCTGCTGTTTAAGGGAAAGACGGTGGAAATGGCCACGTCTACGATACCTTGACATAGTTCTGAATACAGTTTCCTGGAGAAAGAGGAAAAAAAAAGTTATTGCACATGAAATAAAATTCCATTTGACTTAATAAAATCCTACATAACGTAATATAATGTTATGTAACAACTGGAGAAAAGAGTCAGGAGTCTGTTATAGAAGAGAGTCAGCTAAGGTGAAGGGAAAGGTTTACAAGACAGTTGTGAGATCAGCCATGATGGAGGGACTAGAGACACTAGGAATAGGTAGAAGACAGGAGACAGAGCTGGAGGTGGAGGAGTTAAAGATGCTGCTGAGATTCTCTTTAGGAGAGACAAGGATGGACAGGATCAGGAATGAGGACATTAGAGGGACAACACAGACAAGAAGGTTTGGAGAAAAAGCCAGATTGAGATGGTTTGGATGTCCAGAGGAGGGACAGTGGATACATTGGTAGAAGAATGATCCTAGAGATGGAGCTACCAGGTAAGAGACAAAATGGAGATTGATGGATGCAGTGAGGGAGGACATGGAGGTGGTTGGAGTTAGAGTTGAGGATACAGAGGACAGGGTGAGAGGGAAATGTTGACTCGCTGTGGCAACACCTGAAAAAATGACAAGCTCAAAGGAGAAGAAGACTGTAATGTAAAATGGGGTTGTGTACTGTAATGTTGTGTAATTCTATTGAAGAGACAGTGTGAAGCAATAAACTAAACAAAAAGAAATGATTGAATGTGACTGACTGGGCACAGGCTGGAGCTCCGTTGATCTCTATGAGCCACACTTTGAAACTTTCATCTACCATGAAGTCGAATCCAAAGAGCTGAAAGCTCTGGTAGGACAGGTGTTTGGTGCTGATCGCTGGTTCGATACAAGTCAGACAGCTCCTGTTAAGGGACAAAGATTAAAAGAGGTCACTTTAGGCCAGATACAGGAAAACTTTATGACCCACAATCCAAACTGGCCCTAAAATTGGACACAGGACGAGGGTTAGGAGCAGTTAGATGGAGCATTTGAGTGAATTATTATAAATGACAGGTAATAGTCATGCATTAAGGCTTAAATGCTAAAATGCTTTCAGGTTATTTATGTTATTTATAAAGAAAACATGGACATTGCAGAGAAAAACACATAGTCAGCATAGTATTGAAACTACCCAGTACCTTAAAGTGTGTCTTATAGACCTGTACTCTGATATCACTATTAAGTATTGGGTGATATACACTTTTGTATAGTCCCATCAATTAGATTTTTCTGATATGTCATCACTTGTCATTACTTCACAAAAAGAAGCACATATTAATACTCAAAATATCATTACAAGTGCAAAACAACAAAACCTGTCCCTTAGGACAGTGTTCCCTGACGTTTTTTGCTCAACGGACCGGTTAAATGTCCTGAACTATTTTCACAGATAAATACCTCTTAATAAAATTGAATTTCCTGTATTCTGAAATATTTTCCTACCTATAAAATCTTCCTACGGAATCAACTGTGCATGCACACAACAAGGGTTTTTTAAGTGCACTCAGCCTATAACGTTCTCCTACCAGACCGGTATAAAAAGTTGAATATTGAGTTTATTGTTGTTGTCGTTACTGAGAAAATATTTCCTAATCAAATACAGGACAAGGGGAAAAAATAATGTCTCTGCAGCAATGGCTAGAAATTGAAATACTCACTTTATAATATGCTTGATTTGAGGTAATATGGAGGTCTCGAGTGCAACATTGTGGCTGTTGAGCAGGTAGAGCTTGAACTCATCGAAGAACATCTCGTTGCCTTCCTCATAGCGCCCGTAGTTCTGCGAGTGTTCTTTCTGGATGCAGTGGTTGGTCAGGTGACTGGTCATGTCCTGCAGATCAGAGCTGTTGTAGGGCTCTGAGGAGGTCCTCAAAACACCCTCTCTGTATAAATAGATGTTATACTGATGGTCCACTAGCACCCAGCTCCTGATGGAAGAAAGAGAACTGGACTTACAATGTCAAGAACTGGTAAATCCCACTCTGTTTTTGTGTGTTAAACCTCCAAGGACTTGCCTGATGTCAAACTTCCGGTGTCCAGGTTCCAGGAGTAAAGGTTTCTCCAGATACTTCTGAATAACATGAACCTGTCCCTGATTATCAATGAACTCCAGCAGTTGATTTGCATCATGGGATATTAGGATTCCAGCACCTGTACCAGTCAAACACAGATATTGTCAGACCCCACTGTTGTCGGGGAACAAGACTTATCCTACTTTCAGTATTATATTTTAATGAAATAAGCAGCGTTTACCTTTTGCACCAGCGGACGACTTTGCTATCCACACCGTTCCTTCTCCGCTCTCTCTTTTAGAGTGATAAGAAGCCAAGAACACCTCACGCTCATCCGTCTTTGGGTTGTTCTTCAGATGGCTCAGGCCGTTCTCAGCAGGAGCCACAGGCGTGTTGAGGTTAGTGGGATAGATGATGTAGGATTCTGGGAACCAGTTCGCAGAGTCAGACAGCTCTGGTCTGGTCTTTATAAGTCTGCGGAGGTAGAATGGAAACAGCTAATGCAATCGTCGCTGAATAATTTACCTTTAAGTGCAATGTGTAGCAAGAGTGTGGCAGAACAATACAAAGGCTTTTTCCTCTATGTTCTTCTGAAGCAAATGGTCACTTAAGAAACTCATGTATCCTCCACTCAGTTCCTCTAATTAAGTTTCAGGATTTTTTTTTACTTTCCATTCTGTGTAAAGATCTTCCATTAAAAATGATACTCACTTGACCAGGGATGCTTTTCTGCAGAGCTTGTCCGCTCCTCTGTAGTAATTGACCAGCTGCACCAGCCCTGGTTCATGACCTGTTCAGTTCAAGTGGAGTTATTAAACATTTTTGTATAGAAATTCTGTAAAGATGCATCATTTTTGGTTTGGGAACCTTTCAGATTAAAAGACACACAAACTTTTTTTTTTTCTGATCCAATGATGATTATAATGCCTATCATATAATATATAATATAATTATATATAATAATATTATAATTATACATATTTTATATTATATATATGTGTGTGTTTGGTTAATTCAGCATATAATTCAACATTTCATATAAAAATACATGTAAAACTGTAAACAAAGTTTACCCATGGCCCTTTTGGAAGCCCATGGAACAATATTTTGTGGCCTTGATGTGAAAGTTGAATTTCTAATAATATTTTATAGTTTTGTTCCTCACATTTTATGGTAGATGCTATAGTTCTCTGAAAACCCCTGTCTCCACAGTCTCCTTCTAGTTCAGCGTTGTATTACGCAGGATTTAAAATAATTTTGGTTTGTTTTTTTCGTTTGTGTTGAACACTGAAAGCTGACCCGGCCCTTCCGTGACATGATAGTGTGGGTTGTGGCCCTCTACTTATTTGAGTTCAAGACCACTGGTTAACACCTATGTATGACAAAGTAAGCCTTTTTGTAATCATTTGTTTGGAAGCTCTACATGTGTTTGCGTGAAATTACCTAGTCGTCCAAATGGCAGTCTGTTTCGTTCCCCGAGCATCAAGTTAAATCTGGGATTGTCTCTTTTCAGCCTCTTCCACTTTCCAGTCGACTGAAGGATTTTGGAAACTTCTGCATAAACGCTGCTGTTGTCATCGCGGGACACGAAGGTGTACACGGGGCTGCTCATAATGCCACTTCAACAAAAAAGATTGTACAATAGAAGGGGTTATGCAACAAAAAGAGTCAGTGACTTCACCTCTGCTTTAGCAGCGCTACTCGCCGCACTGGACAGCAGCACAGAGAATGGTCAGGGTTATCTCCTCTGTCCGTACCATGATGAGGATGATGTTGAGGAGGTGGAGGATGAGTCAGACATATCCACTTCAGTATCCCAGAAAATGTATTATCGTCCTCTCTTGTTGTCAGCTCAATGGCATGTAATAACCATGCATAGGAATAACAGTTTCACGTTAGTTTCCACAGGTCCAGGCAGGATACTTCAGAGTCTGTAGACAAGGGTGTGACTGGCTGCCGGGGTTGGTCCCGTCCGATTACATTCACATCCTGTATCCGCTTTAGCTGCAGATGGTAATTGTATCCAGAACTGAACACTAATAGGTTTTATCGAACGTCCTCCAACAGCTTTTTCCACGTACTTAAAAGGGTAGCCTATATTGTCCAAAAACAGCCTCTTTCTTGCTCATTAAAGCCCAAGAGCCGCTATCGTCCCCTGTCAGAGGCGTCAAGTGAACCCCGCTTATGGATAATGTAGTTTCTACATAGTGACGAAGTTCAGGGTTAATCGTATTTTACATGTCTTATTCGTTGTATTTGTCATTAACAAAAATTTGAAATATATATATCCAGTATTGTCTTAGCAACAATATAAAAACAAAATAGTTATATTGTTCAAGGTTTATAATTCTATCGTGCCAAACTCCATTATCCAGAAAGCAGCAATAGCTGCGACGGAAAACGTCACAATGCCTGCGCCTTTGCTGCTTTACGGCACCGGTGTCGCCATATTGGTCCGGGATATGTTAGAACGTTGTTGTAATCTTTACCCAATTCTTTTTAAATTTGTATCATCGCTGTTTGTATAGTTGAGTATCATGTAATTACATAAAACAAATAAATATTAATTATAATATATTTTAATTCATTCGGTTACAAAAAAACATCAAAAAGGAATTGATTCGCATATGGTGCGAGCGGTAACTGTATGAACTGGGCTGTGGCAGCCACAAGATGGCAATATAGACTTCATTACAATGCTATGCGTTCCATGCAGCTAAATATTTAAAAATAGTTTCACTAATCCACCTTATTATTGTTTCAACATTATATCCATTCATTTATTACGAAAATTATTTAGAACAAACCAGGGGCCATTGGAAGATGGCAACAGCTATATGAAACACATCGCTATAAAATAGAAGTTTGTCTGTTGCTTAACATATAATATATTTTCTGCTCAGAACAATTCTTGTGGTAGTGCTTTTTGCGCATTGTTCCTGTTATTTAGACTTAGTCGCACTTTACTAAATATATGGTTTATTTCCTTTGAAAACTTCCAAAAAAAAAGCGACCGATTGACAATTGGACCGGAACAGGAAGTTGTCTAAGAGGTGGAACAAACAGGCGGCGGGAATAACAGAACCGTGAGCAGTGCAGCTGTGGTTGTGTGGAGAAGATATCAGTCATAGTAAGTGACGTTGGTCGGTCGTAGTTTTGCGGGTGTGTTCGGTGGGGGGTTATAAGCGGTTTCTGTAAAGTGCAAGTTTTGTTAGAACAGTTTAAGGACAGGGACAAACGGTGTGGCTAGCGTTCACGTCATGTCAATACAATACAATTCGGATTGAGACGCTGAATCCTTAGTTCTCTGTGCATCTTGGGGTTTTATTTTGTAAGGATAATGTCAATGTTTTGGTACAGTTTAAATAATGCTTTAGGGCTTATTATTACTTTTCTTGACCGGTTTGCTGAAACACATTTTTAACCTTTTACTACAACATTGTGTTGCCATTTATTAATATTTAATATTACAATACATTTGTCAGACGTTTTGTCCAATGCAAATAAAATGTTAATAAGTAACAAACAAATACATACCATAACCAGAAAATATTTATTTATCAATATATTTTATTATATATATTTTATACAATAAAAGTTATATAATGATATATAATGATATAATGAATGTCATATTCTTCTAGTTGAGTGGTGGCAGTAGCAGGGGTGGCCTAGTAGTTAATGAAACGGACTCTTGTCCGCAAGGTTTCCGATTCTAATCCACCAGCTGCCAGGTTGCCTCCTAGGTGCTCTGCTCATAGCATGGAGCACACACATAATTTCCAGTGGGCTCACCACCAACCGTATGGTTTGGTATGTTTTGGTTTTACAGTCGTACCTACACATACTTTTAAATTAAAATATTTTTGTGTATTTTTTTTGTAAATCTCTCAATAGATTTATAGTTTCTATGTTCTAGCAGGGAATGTAGTTTCATGTTTTTTTAATTAATTCACCTTTACCTTAATTTTCGATCCATAATTTCCCACAAAATAAAATATGATCGGATATGTGTTTGAATTTAAAGATAATGTTTAGGGGCAATTATATTTTTGCGTGGTGTGAGTCAAGACTGTTCACAAGCCTTTCACTCAGGCTATGTATTTTTAATAAATTCCGTCCCTCATCAGGCTGGAGCAGGCCAGGCATGAGTGGACCACACCTGGACGAATGGCAGAGGAGGTCCTTTGACATTTCATCTGGCAACTGTACACCTGAACAGACGGCAGATGCCCATAGAGCCCACATCCTCTCTATTCAGTATGCATGGGCAAGCTCTCAGCTCTCACAGCCCGCCATGGCCAGCCTGTTCGGGACGTACTCGGAGCAGTACGCCGCAGTCCTGGACTCCGATGACCCCACCACAGGGCTTAACAACTATGCAGACAGTGCACTGCATCTGGCCCGCAGTCAGCGGAACTATAGTGACAAATGGAAGTCCTCCTTGACCATGGAGAATATTCTGGAGCTACCCTGCGTGCAAAAGATGCTGCAGACACCACCAGGTGGTGGCGATGGGGGAGGCTCCCTGGTGGCGCAAGCAGATGCTAACATAACTGTGGGACAAGATTGCAAAAGCAGCTCTTTTTCCTGTGCATCTACAGGAGTGAGGTCAGAGACCGCAGTGTTGAAACGTACAGCACCATTAAAGGCTAACGCTGAGGCTAACAGCAATGCCAGTAATTTGGCCAATCACCTTGCAGAGTTACCAAGAAGTTGTGGAGGAATCTCTGGTAACAAAAGCCTATTTCCACAACCTTTTGCTCGACCTCAGTCTTCATTCACGTATCCATCATCAGTTCCTCCACAGGCAAACTCCGGCTCTTCTGCAGGTTCTCAAAACTATCACACACCATTAGCCTCCTCCTCCAATCCAGCGAAACGTAAGAATTTTTACAGTAATAATGTCGGAGATCCAGGCAAGGAGTCTAATGGAAGTAATACTGCTGCTGAACCTCGACCTGGAAGCAATTTCAAATCAGCACGCGAGCAGTTCATCATTGACCAGCAGAAAAAACACACCCATCAACCACAGAGAGGCCAGACCTCTGCAATGCCGACAACTGTGAAAAAATCTCTGGGTGCTAACAGGCCTCGTGGTGCATCCTCCAAATTTGTGTCACCAATGCCCCGACAGGATGAAGAAGAAAACGCAGGGAATCATAATTCTGCCCCTGAGAATCAGATAGTTGATGAGCGACTGAAAAACTTTGAGCCGAAGATCGTTGAGCTGATCATGAGTGAGATCATGGATCACGGGCCTCCAGTGGCCTGGGATGACATTGCAGGTCTGCAGTTTGCCAAAACTACAATAAAAGAGATTGTCGTTTGGCCCATGCTACGACCTGACATCTTCACAGGACTGCGTGGTCCACCCAAGGGCATCCTCCTGTTTGGACCCCCCGGAACTGGAAAGACTCTCATAGGGAAATGTATCGCCTGTCAGTCAGGCGCTACCTTCTTTAGCATTAGTGCCTCATCACTCACATCCAAATGGGTGGGTGAAGGGGAAAAGATGGTACGGGCTCTGTTTGCTATCGCCCGCTGCCACCAACCTGCCGTCATTTTTATCGATGAGATCGACTCTCTGTTGTCCCAGCGGACAGACGGGGAGCACGACTCATCGCGTAGGATAAAAACAGAGTTCCTGGTTCAGCTGGATGGAGCCGCAACGGCAGCCGAGGATCGCATCCTGGTCGTAGGTGCCACTAACCGGCCCCAGGAGATAGATGAGGCAGCACGTAGACGTCTGGCTAAACGATTGTACATCCCTCTCCCTGAAGCAGCTGCTCGACATCAGATTGTTACAAACCTCATGGCTCGAGAGAAGAATTACCTTCAAGAGAATGAACTGACCAGCATTGTGACGTCTACTGAAGGCTTCTCTGGAGCCGACATGACGCAGCTGTGTCGAGAGGCAGCACTGGGGCCCATTCGCAGCATCCAGCTCTGTGACATTTCCACCATCACAGCCGAGCAGGTGCGACCCATTCTCTACGGTGACTTCCAAGAAGCCTTGAAGACGGTGCGACCGAGTGTCTCTACAAAGGATCTGGAGCTGTATGAAGAGTGGAATAAGACCTTTGGATGTGGACGCTGAACTTTATGTTCTTCACGTGTTACTGATTGTGGAATTTACATTGGAAATAAAATGTTATAAATTGAAAATGGCTTTGGGTTTATTCCTTTCTATGTGGTTAACTGCTACTTGTGCATCTTTATTCATCCTATAGTGTTTCACCCTTTAAAAAGAATAAAAGAATGAAGGATTACCCATAATCCTTGGGTAATTTTGTGTTAATGCTAAACTGAATTAATCCCCCATTTTAGAGAGAAATCCTCTTTTCCTTGAGAAACATTTGATCTACACTCTATCATTTTACTGTAGTTGCAGATACTCCACATTGGGGGAACAAAGTGGAGTCATGTTAGTGTCCATTATGATTCTCAGGCTTAAGTGTTGAAATAACCACCATTGTAACTTATTGCATTTTTCCTGTGTCCTGTGAATTCCACTGAAAACGGTTGCTTTGTTACATTTGAGACATCTTTGGGACATCTTGTCCTCTGAGCTAATCAGTGGATATTGAGCAATGCAACAGTGTCCCCGATTTCATGTTTGACCCCCACCCCCAAGAAAAATTGCCTCCCTTCCTGTTGGACAACAGTGGAGTCAACAGGAAAATCCTTTACTGCAACACATCCTTTGTCTTAGACACTTCAGTTTGAGCTACGTTAGTGTAGAACTTCCTCTAATCCTCAGGACTCAAGGGTCCACAGGCAAACGTCTGGTTTCAGATTACGATAAAAGCAAAAATATATGGCAGTTGAGGTTCGTAAGGTTCTTGCATTGCTGATTAGTATTGTTTTCCTAGAAGCAGCAAATAGGGAACTGTGGCAGTCATATGACCACAAATTACTTAGTGAAAATGTTGTGTCTATAAATAATATGTCCTTAGCTTATATAAATGACACAAGGGTGTACAGTCATTGTTAGTCTATCTTATTATTTTCATACATTTCTTGTTGGTTTTAATGCCTGGTACCACTTAAGTACATTTGTTTGGACAAATATAATGATACCAACAAAAAATGTCTGTAAGACTTTAAGAACTGATATCTCTCCATGTTTTTCTCGATTGTAACCAGAATCCCTTCAGATCTTGTATGAATAGCTATTTTTTTTATTGTACTGACAAAAACTGTGATTTTAGTGATTCCACATTTACCTGTTCATTGTATTCTTCGGTCCATATGCCTTTAGTACCAGGCATTAAAATTAACAAGAAATTAAAGAAAACAAGTTGCGTCTTATAATTTTTCCATGATAGGAAAAAAATTAAGTAAATCATTATTTGCAATGTAAAATGCAATCTTGTTAAATGAAAGCATAAGAGAACTTTTAAATCTAAAATTTAGGTTTCAAAATATAATTAAAAGAATCCAAAGTATCATTTAATTGATTTGTAACTCACAGGCAGAGATTTTAGGCTGTGATAGAAGAGAGTCAGCTAAGGTGAAAGGAAAGGTTTACAGGACAGTTGTGAGACCAGTCATGATGGATGGATTAGAGACACTAGGAATAGATAGAGACAAGGATGGACAGGATCAGGAATGAGGTCATTAGAGGGACAACACAGACAGGAAGGATTGGAGAAAAAGCTATAGAAGACAGATTGAGATGTTTTGGACATGTTCAGAGGAGGGACAGTGGATACATTAGTAGAAGAATGATCCTAGAGATGGAGAACATAGAGGTAGTTGGAAGAAGAAGAAGATACAGAGAAGATGATGGATGGAAAACGTTGACTTGCTGTGGCAACCCCTGAAAAAGGGAGTCGAAAGGACAAGAAGGAGACAGGCAAAGATTAAAAGTTTTTTTTTCTGCTGTCAATTCTCCCCAGATTTTGTTCACATTGTTAATCTTTAACATGTACAGTGTCCTGTAGCTCGGGTTTAAATCTGTTGCTGAAGAGGACCATTAAATGCTGTGCACACATGAAGTAAATTTCTCATGTTTATTTCATGAAGAAAATGTTTGAAATCTGGAACCCAATGAAGAAATACTTTCATTTATTTTTTATCTTTTTGTCAAGTCCCTACTAAATGATTCAGATGTGTGTGCGGTTGGCCACTCTATTGAAACTTTGTTGAATTGGCCAACAGTGAACGTGGCCCCTCCTCTGCCCCAGTCCCCTCTGGGTGTCTCCGAACACCAGGACTCCTCACAGCTGGACTGGGACAGATGCACAGAATTCCTCTGGTGCTGCTGGGATCCACAGAGTGAGGCCTGAGAACTGTGCCATATGGTGCCGCTTGTCGCTCAATTTGACTGCAGCCGTGTGGCCCAGTGATGAGGTTGTGTTGTGACAGACGTCCTGATTACACGGTGAACTGAGTGAAAACAAACAAACACCCACGTTGTCTTGAGGGCTGGACTGGCACAACTCTGAGCTGTTTACCGCTGAATTACCAATCAAAATAAATAGGAATCAAAAGTCTTATTTTCTTCTTACTCAAACCATGGGGTTATTCCACAAGGTTATTGTAGTCCCAATCAATCTTGGTCTGCTTATTTTTTTTATTTCAGATGTCACCTCTGTGAAATAGTTATGCATCAATTCTGTATCAATCAAATACAGAATTATTTTGGAAATATATTAATATATATTTAAACATATATGTATTATATTTAAATATACTTTAATAATAAGTAGTAATTGTATTAGTAATATAAGTAATGTGCAGTTAAGCATCTTTGTCGAGATTAAATTTTTTTCCAGTAAGCAGGTCAGTAGATTGGAGTATTTTAATATAAAGGACAAAAGCAGGAGACAGAATTAAGGTTCAATTTGATGTGATACTTCATTCATCATTCGTTCATTTCATGCAATTTAGGAAAAACACGCAAATGATGACGCAAAAAGAGTCTCTGTCCGTCCATCCTACATAGTGTATACATGAGTAGTTTGCAGAAAGTCATTTTATTTAATCTGGATTATTTTTCCAATATTGTGTTTGTTAATTTGTCTATTGAACCATCAACATATTATCATAATTATCATAATAATTCAGCTTTATTGTTACGGAAAAGCTTTTTTTAGCTGTAATGCGCTATTGGCACAAAGCTCTGCTCACTTTCTAAACAGCTGGCTGTGCTAAGTATAAAAAAGAGCTTAGTTTTTTATTAATCTTTAGTTTCTTTGCCTCATTCTCGTCTTATTTAATTGATCTCAAGTTGTATGGATCTATTGTCTAATGTGACATAAGTGTCACATTTTTGTTTTTATTTACTGTATGTCATCTTTTTGATTGAAGACAAGCAATATGCAACTTTTATTGGACATCTTGTTGGCCACCGTCAAGCTCTACACATTGGATTGGTCTTATTCTAGGGGAGATGTCAGTCAAATGGCTGAAAGCAGAAGTGAGATTTGGGATACAGGCTGAGCCGGAGCTGATTGGTCAGATTATTCCTTGCATGCAAATGTCCTGTCTCCTTGGTTAGGCCCCAGTCAAGCGTAAGGGGACTTGGTCAGGACCACAGCTGTTTCCCGTTTTCTGCTAAATCACACAGCAGCCATCTGGAAGAAACTGTCACCACTGAGCATGTAGGGCTATATGGGCCCTGACTGGGCCTCTGCAAACTAGGTAACTTTGGTGATGGAGAAATTGTGGAATGAGAATAAATCTTTGTGGCTAAAACCTATGGAAAAATGCAGTTTTTCCAAAAAAATTTGGTGTCCCTTAAAGTCTTTATTGATATATTAGTATTGTTTTAGAGATATTAATTTGAAGCTTCTTTTAATAACCCAAAACAACACAAAGAAATCAAGGTGGCTTAATACAATCTTAAATGACAACAACAACAACAAAACACAGTATTGTGCAGATAGGAAGCCAAAACGTTGTATTGATTTAATTCATTCAAGTGCTTTGGGCTTCAGCTCAATGGGGCAAAAGACAAGGAAATATGTTCTGTGATTAGTTGAGTCAGTAATGAGCTTGTTTGGGAGGAAAACAGATGTCTGATTACACTTTCCAAAAATAAATGAGGCAGCCATCTTCAACAGCAGCTGTAGTGGTCGTAGCAGCAACTGTAGACATGTTAAACTGAATATGAGTTTCTCTCTTTACTGTTTATATTTAAGTACATCAGAATTAAACAATGATTTAATCAACATAAGACTATTCAAGAATTTTTTTAAAAAATTTATTTGTAGATGCAATGGGAAATGCATAAGGAATTGAATAATAATGACAATAATAATAATATATAACAATTATGCGTACCATTATTACTGGTGCAAACATTTTTAATAAAAAATAGATAAACAATGAATTGAATAGTATTAATGAAACCAAACACAACCATTTTACTGTGTGTGGCGGCAATATTTTTATTGACCTGGATAAATACCAGTTTTCTTCCTATTTCCTCCGTCTTCACTGACAGACAGAACCCAGGTGCATAATGATGGATGTCTAATTATTTCAGACAGTTCATGCTGAGTGTCTCCTAGGAGGACCTAGGAAATGTGAAGGGAGGTGAACTAGTCATTAACCCTGTCTAGTAAATCTTTAGCTATTGGTTTAACTGAATTAGAATGAATTCTATTATAAGGGATGCAGTGGTGGCCTAGTGGTTCGGGAATCAGACGTACGTCTGCCTTGCGAGGTTCCTTAGGTTCTAATCCACTGAGGTGCTCTGATCATAGCACCATCCCGACCCAGATAACTTCCAGTGGAGCAGTGTGATTTGGGTGTCAGTGGTAGAGACTGCAGCCTCTATGACCCAGAAATGGATAAAGATCAATGAATAAATTTCTTTCATTGGAAAACCAAACAATTACACTTTTTGTGCATATATAAAATAACTTTATTGATGTTTTTTTTTGCAAGCATATAGTTCCCAAATGATCCGCTCATATTTTTTAGTGGTGAAAGTTTTGAACAAATAGAATAGAAAACCAGAATAATGGTCATTTTTATAATTGAACTCAACGTACGTAGCCTTCCAGCAGCAGTGAAGTTTTCATTTGAATAATGGGTATTGTTTTGTTTTTTTTTTGAGAAGTATCAATCGGCCATTGCAATAAATACAAAACCAAACAACAATATGTACAACAGATGGAGAAATGGGAACTAAAGAGTTAAAATAAAATGAGAAATTTGATCTTTTTTCGCATATCAAAAACATACAAAGGAATCTTCCCACCATCAGAGTTTTTGTTTTTACATCTCACATATTGGTGTAAATAAAATGAAAATTATAATATTCTAACAATAAAATAAAAACACTTTTTCTCCAAATGAAATCTATATTTGTACATTCTTTAGATGTAGCCACGTACAAATGTGTGTGAGGAGCAAAGAAAAACTTTCCAGCTGTACTGGCTTCAGTAGATGTTTCCTAGAAAAAAAACAAAACATTTTTTTTTCTTTTGCGTCGTTTTTACAGCTGTATACATTTAGCTGTGACTTACTTACATGCACAATGTGTAAAAAAAACCAAACCTTTATTTTAGAACATTTGCAGTGTATTTTACATTTAGTCTTTTGACTCCAGTTGAACCTCTGTGAGTGTGATTTTTTTTTTTTTATTTATTTCAACCTCGTTCTCACTCCGTGTGTGTGTGTGTGTGTGAACATGCCATAGACTTTATATATAAGAAAGGGATGTAGCCGTTTATAGCCATCACTTAAAGGAAAAGGACCAAATCTGTCGTGCTACTTTCAGATGTATCTCCATAGAGCTGGACGTTCAAGGAACATTTGGGGTAAACTTCTCACTTTATTTTAACGTTTATTTCTCCCAATTTGAGTCATGTCCAAGATAACAAGATTTAACTTTTTCCTGTCTCTCCTTATGAGAATAACTAGTTTAAAGACGTCTTACTGACGTTCTTCTTACTGGAACCCGGAACCTTACTTTGGATGATCGTTGCTTTTTAGAATTAACGGTCGGAGTATAGTGTTTTAGTCTCAGCTGACTGACTTCATATGATTATCAGGAACATGTGTACTGACATATTTGTAGAATGAAGTGGCCTCGTTTTGACCTGATATTCAGTTAATACTATTATTAATTTAACCCCATTCTGATCACATGGGGAAGGAAAAACTAAATGCTTTCTTTTTATTTAGAAAAAAAAAAAAATCACTGACCGACCTTACAGCTATATCCATTTCTTACCTATTGTCTACAGCCAGCATGGGCAAAGTATGGTTCGAGGGTTGGATGTGGCCTGTTTGGTCTTTTAACCGGGACCACAAATTGTCTAACTTATCTCAAATATTTGTATTATCATTATGTTTCTGACCTTTCCCAGCACATATTAGATCATGTAGAAAATGTACCAACAACTCATGTACTGGTAACTACATCCAAGAACAGTCATGAGGAAACTAAGGCCCGGGGGCCAGTGTCTGCCCCTTCTGCTTTGTAATCCGGCCCACCTAAGTTCTCCAAATTATATAATTGGTTTTGTACTGTGATTAAACTTTTAGTCTTTTTTTTCAATGTTCATGTTTAGAGGGCTAACATTTGAGCCTTTATGCATGACACCATCAGGTGTGGGCAAACCTTTGGATGCAGGCCACGATAGGTACTAAAAATTTGACATGGTGGCCAGGTCAGGGGCAGATAGATGATGTGTAAAAGTCATGCATAAGGGTTAAAATGTAAAAATGTAAAAATGGTTATCAATAAGGTAAATTAGTAGTATAATTTAGACGAGTTTACCAAACGGGCCACATCTGGCCCTCAACCCCTAAGTTGACCGTGTCTTATCTAATACATACTGTATATGCACCTGACCCACGCCTTTTTTCCCATGTTGGAACCCATTGTAACCTCAAGGTTGAGGAATCCGCCCCTGCCTGGTCTACAGTGCGTGTCTCAGTAGCGATGCTCCCCTCGTGTTATGTGAGAAGAGAACTCGTATCGGTCTTGACTCCGATGGCCGCAGAGGTTGCACTCAAATGGGTCTCTAAACCCGTGGCAGCCCATATGGATGGTGTACATGACGTGGTCTAGAAAGAGAACGCGGCAGTGTTCACAGCGGTACGCCCTCACTTGCTCGCCGTCCGCCGTGACCACCTTAAAGCCCTCACTCGCCAACTCCATGCTGGCCCGTATGGCCTCCAACTGCCTCTGCTGCTCCTCCTTCACCAGCGGCAGCACGCCGTTCCTCCCCCCTGACGTGATGTGATTGGTCAGGTAGATGAGCCCGGGTGCTGCCCCTCCCGAACGATCATCGTTGTTGCTCTCGGTGTCGGTGGAGTCCTGGCCGCTGTGGCTGGGAGAGCCGTCCTTCTCGCTGGAGGCGGACTTGGAGTTGGAGAGGAGCAGCAGGTTCTCGGCTGCACTGTCTTTGGCAGACAGGTTGTGACCTGTCCCTGTGAGGGCCTCCGGTGCTGGTTTGAGGAGAGGGTACATGGACGTGAGACCCACATCAGAAGACGAGGCTGGAGATGTCTGGACCAACGGCCGCAGCGACTCAGCCCCTAAGTAGCTGATCGCACTGTTGATGGCCTGGTCCATAAAATGGGGCTGATTGAGCTCACCTGCTCCATCGTAGGAAAGCTCTGACAGATGTTTGTCACCTGGAGCCACAGAGAAACACACAAACCGTAAAGGTTATACTCTGACACACTCATCCATTAGATTTCTCTGGAGATTATCTTTATATCAATGCCCAGAATTTAACATTCACACGAGGTGAAATAAATTAATTGAAGTTATACATATTTAATTAAAGTAGAAATCAGAACTAAGAAAAAGAAATGTTTCTGTTAAGGTTCATGCAGTCTGCAGAGCCATGGTGGCAGCGAAGGCAAAACCATAGACTGTGTATAAGACGTGAATGCTTCAATCGAAAACGTGTTGAAGTCTTCCTGTCTCAAACTCAAATAAGTTGAGGGCCACCACTCACCCTGTCATTTCACTGAGGGGCCGCGTCAGCTTTCAGTGTTCAATACAAAAGACAAAATTTAATAAAAAAATCAGTTTACCATAGATTCTGTGTAATACAACACTGTTCCAGAAGGAGACTGTGGATCAGGGTTTGGAGAATTGTAGGATTTACCATAAAATGCGGATAATATACACCTATAAAATATTATTGTAACTGAACTTTCACATCAAGGTGGTGGAAGCAAAATCTCATTCCAATGGGCCACAAATGGCCCACGGACCATGAGTTTGAGACCCCGGTTTTAGAGGCTTGGTCTGTTGTTATCGGATGATTTTTATTCTTTAATTTTTTGTCAAATATTAATTTATTTTGTACATTTTTTAGACCCTAAGAAGGTTAGACTCTGGATGCTACCCAGGTCTCCTAAAATGATTAATTATTTCTATTAAACACTCTTATTTTCCAAGGATTTTTCCAATATTTCCTAATTTCTTCAGAGAGCTTATATATTTAATGTTTAATCAAGAATTTTAAAGATTTCTCTTTATGAAAGTGAAACACTTCAGGAAAACTCAGCTATTCATGGACTTGGAGGGAGGAGGTTTACTGGATTAGTTAGAGCCCATTTTCAGAGAAATCAATAATACAGATGAATCAGGAAAAAAAAAATTCAAAAACTGCTAATTCAGCAAGTGCATCATATCACTGTTCATAAATCAAGATGTTAATTCAGTTGGAGTCGTTCCTCCACACGTGAATTTGTGACTTTGTTTCTTGTACACAGTCTATGGACAGAATAAACACTGACTGAAACAGGAGTAGGACAACTTTCTCAAACAGAGAAAACACTGTGTATGCTTTTAAACAAAGGAAGCAGATTTAAGCCCTTACCCACAAACTTCTGTGGCATAGTGCTTTTACGTTTAGCTACATTATTAGCTAGTCTGTCTAGCACCAAGGCTCTGTCAGATCCCGTCTGGGTTAAGTCTCCCCTCTGCTCATTCTGGTTGCTTTCTTCCTTTACTACTGGAAAGCAAGACAGAGAAGTAGATTTCAGAGTCAGGGTGATTTAAGTTTGTGTGTTTTTACTGTCATATACCTGATAACACATGGCTGCTGGTGTGTTCTACTCACCTGACATAGCGTTTGCTCACGTTCCTGCACACGATTTGAATGTTTTTAATTGTAAAAGTCATGGGCATAGGCAAACTAAGGCCCGGGGACCATATGCGGTCAGTTAAGCTTTACCATCCGGCTCGCAAAACTTGCCAAACCTATATATTTGGTTTGTATTGTGGTTATATTTCTGCCTTCTGCCCACATCTTACGTATAAATACATAGCTAGAAGGCTAGCAACCCTTTAGCATTTAGTATATTAGCCTTTGTGCCTCACTTGGTTTTATCTGTCTGCTGTTGATCTGAATATACTCCTGTCCCTAAAAGCTTACAAAGTTGACAAATTCTTGGCCTTAAACATATTAGTCTGGCATTTGGACGTGTTGAGTGGAATTCACCTTAAAAATATATTTCACTTTAGAATTTTAACCAGGATAATATAGTAGAATAGACTCTAGGGAAAGTATTTAGCCGTTTTCTGTGATAAATCAAATGGTTAAGCTAATGTGTTTGCTCTTTAGAGTTAATCTGCATTTATTCTATGTATAGGCAGCAGTATTTTGATTTATATTGTCTATTTACTGGGTTTATTCAGTCTTTATATATACATATTTATATATTTTATTGGGCATCGGCAACTAAATACTGTATCTTTTAGTAAGAAATAACACTATCTTTCTTCAGTATTTGATTCAATCTTAGCTTCTATTGGAGGAAACCCATACAGTCAAATCTTGTGTAATGCGAAATGTGTATTTTTTCCATACACTAAGTTGAAAATGTAATAATCCATATTATAATATTATATATAAGGGTTGATCATTTATATTAGAATTCCACAAAAAAATGTAATGAACTGAAGCATGGTCAATAATTAACTTAAACTAAATTTTCAGTTTTTGTTTTATCTGTTTTACTTCACTATGAACCCTTTGTGGCATGTGTCAGTAAGGGGCCCGCTCTCTGGTTAAGTCAAGGTCCGCTAAGGCACTGACCTGGATAGATGCTGCTCTGCAGCCCCATGCACTGAAGGTAGTTGTGACAGCGCTCCTTGTGCTCCTCCAGCGAACTGCGTTGCTTATAACTGCGTCCACAATAGGCACATTTGTGTGGTTTTCCCACTGGAAAAGAACGAAAAACAGTAATATGATTAATAATAATATTATTAACATTCACAGAAAACACTTGTGTTATAGTGCAGTGTAATTTGGGTGGCAGTCATGGAGACTGATGCTCTTGTGACCTGGTAATGGATAAGAGGAACAGCTGAAATAAGTAATAGATAATTTTAGGTTGCTGTCTAAAAATAGGAAGCACAGTTGGCATATTCAGATAAAAGAAAGAGCACCACCTACAGGAAACTCTTTGGAGATATTTTTGTTCTATGTGTAACGTTTGCAAGAGAATATTTCAAATAGAAAAAATATGTAATTTTTTTCATATTAGCCACATAAGCACTCTAATAATGTGAAATATTAATAATGTAATAAAAAAATAACAAAAAGATTTAATTACCTAAACTTACCTTAACTTATTTGAGTTTATCTGTACTATAAAGATAATATGACCAGTGGACCCACCATCATCCCTTAATGACAAAGTGTGACCGAAATATCTATATATTTATATATATATATGTATGTATATATATATATATATATACATATATATATATATATTAATTCATTAATTTTCATCCTCATCCATAATTTATATCCATAACCAGGTCTCCGGAGCACTAGTTTCCACATCTCTCACCCAAATCACACTGCTCCATACTGTGAGCCTTCCTGTTGGTAGTGAACTGGGCTGAGCTAACTTCCCACTGGAAGTTATGTAGGTCGGGGCAGTGCTATGCTCAGGGCACCTCTGTGGAAACCTGGCAGCTGGTGGGTTCGAACCTCAAACCTTGCCTTAACCGCTAGGCCCTGAAACCGATCAGCATTACTGTCGTAACACTTTAGAATGGATAGAATAGTATGCGTGTAATATTTCCATTTCCCTTAATATCCTTTTAAGCAGATATCAATTAGCATTACAGGGTATTATTTCCACTACTGTAAAAGAGTGTGAAAAGACGGCACTCCACTGCATTAAAATCCTCTTCAAAATAAAAGCACAGATACACAGATTTACATTTTTTATTCACCCAACAGAGACCTGTGATCCACCAGTTGAGATTCACTTGTATAAACTTTTGATCAAAGTACTGTTGATTTAACTGTAATAATATTCACACCTTTTGGAGCAGACACTGTTACGGCAGTATTTACAGCAAACCATTTCATCAGCATATACTTCTGCAAAACATTTCCAAAAAAAAAAAAGAAGAAAAAAAATGAAATGCTACCACATCTACCAACTCAACTTCCTCAAACTGAGCATCAGCTCTGGCTGCATACACTGTCTCCAGCAAAGACTTCCACATATAGTGCCTAGAATAGCCCCGGGGGCAGAAGTTTGCAGCGTGATTGACCTCTGCGTACTCACCCGAGTGGGTGCGTAGGTGTCCCGTCAGGGCGTCCCTCCTGCGACAGGCGTAGCTGCACAGGTGACACTTGAAGGGTTTCTCCCCTGAATGCAGCTTGATGTGGCGCAGCAGGTTACCCTTCTGGGTGAAGGAGGCACCGCACTGGCTGCACTGGAAGGGACGTTCTCCTTAAAAAAAAAAAGGGAATAATAAATACATGCAGTGGATTTTAAGCATCAACAGACTTGGTTGTAAAGTTATGGATTTAATTTTAGCTTTTTCTATTCATAAAGGAACCTTTTAAGTGTTTAAGGAAATTTTAGAGGACAAATGAAATGGAACATGAACGATGAAGTACAGCGGTTGCTGCCACAATCTGATGAATACTCGTGAATTTCTAAGACAAATAAAATACTGCGTACGGTGGTGAGCACAGGCCTGGCCACTGTTGCACAACAGTAACATTACATTAAAAAGACAAGAAGAAAAGAGGCAGCACAAAATGATGTGGAGGTTCTGGACAGAGTCGTCCACGTCCTTCACAGGTCCATGTGTCATTCAGTGAACTTTGAACAGATGTATATGTATAGATGATTTAGACCGAAGTCTAGAAGAAACTCTTGATACCAACTTTGTCTGCAACTGTCTGACAGAAGTGGAAGCAAGTCAACAATTTCATTTTGATGCCCTTCCTGATGCAACCCAAACTATTGATCAGAGCTTGGGACCGGCACAAAAAAAACACTGCCATGTGCTCCCTAGTGGCTGGTTTAGTCTCTGCAAGATTTATCATGATAAACGATAACAACATAGAACTCATCAGAGTTTCATTTCAGAGCTGATATCTACACATTTTCCTTCATAGTAACCAAAATCACTACAGTTCTTTCTCAATAAGTATGCCATTGTACTGGGAAAAACTGGAAAAAAAAATAGTGAAGAGTGTTTTTAGGCCTTCGCTGTTTTCCTGATCATTGTATTTTTGAGGTAATACCAGTTTAGTGGTACCAGGCATTAAAATGAACAAGAAATGGAAGAAAACAGCAAAATATATATTTTTTTCTATGACTGTATATATATAACTTAGCAACTAATAACACATAACATCATCACTGACCAGCGGAAGACCTGGATCATGTTTTCTACGAGTCACTTTTCTATATAGATACATGGTGAGGTGATAACAATACAAATAATAAGAAAATATTTAGCATTAAATTCACAGGCGGCAAATTAAGCTAAACTGGCTCAGGCTTCTCTGTATGCTTGCAAGAGACTCTACATGGCAGCTCCATTTAACCAGCTTTCTGGGGAAATGATATCTGGGAAAACGTACGCGTGTCTGGCACAGAACGCTTAGGCCAACAGCCGTGGTGGAGGAAACAGAGGAGGAAGAGGCAGAAGTGAGCTTTTTTTCCAGAAAA
>JAFBJS010004500.1:40289-56152 GCA_016785265.1 Paraplagusia blochii
CATTTACATTAGTCGAGTGTTCCTTTCTTTCATTTTGACTTTCATTAGTTTCTACGGCCTGACAGTTAACAGTCTTTTTCAGAAATGTTCCCCACCACTGGTTTGGTTTCATTACAGTCCGATATCAGTTTTTGATAATCTCTAAAACATTAAAAGTCAGATAATTGTGACTTCATTTCAATTCCATACAATTGTGACAGATATAGTTTCTTCCGTCAAAGTTTGACTTTTCTTCGCACAACAATTTGACCAGTTACTGCTGCTTGTAACGTGGTAACTGGGATCCAGGAGAGAAGAACAATAATGAACACTAATGGTTTTCTCAAAGTCTATTTCACGCACTGTGAGACATACAGGTACTGTACACCGGTGTGCGCAGGTCATCACGGATACATTTGAGGCTGGTGGCAAACAGAGGAATTGACTTTGTGCTTGAGGATCAAATTATTTCAAAAGAATTTTTTTTTTTAGTTTGTTTTTTTTTCCTGTAAGTTTTTCTTCCTACATTTGTTACTTTTACAGAGTTTTACAGAGATTTGTGCAGTATTTCTGGACGGCATTTTGATAAGACCAGGGATGTCCACACCTTTTTGGCCTGGGAGCTACTTTTTAAATGACCAGAAAATTGATCTACCTACGATGACTTTATTGACAATATATTTACTACAATGAACTGGATATATTTTAATTGAATGTACATATATGTATTAATGTGTATATATTTTATGTGTGAAATCTAGGGAAGCCAGATCGAGATGGTTTGGACATGTTCAGAGGAGGGACAGTGGATATGTTGGTAGAAGAATGATCCTAGAGATGGAGCTACCAGGTAGGAGACAAAGAGGAGATTGATGGATGCAGTGAGGGAGGACATGGAGGTAGTTGGAGTCAATAGAGAAGATATAGAGGACAGGGAGAGATGGTAAACAGTGATTTGCTGTGGCGAGTTTGTTTTTCTACTGAAAAACAAACTGGAATTATACATAACATTAACCTCTCTGGCATCATGTGACCTACTGCTTAAACACCTTTTCCATATGATTTAAGTCAGAGATTTAGACTACTTTTAGTAAATCAAGAAAAAAACAACCATTAACTCTATCAGTGCATAGGAGCATGGCCCACTAGTGGCCAGGGCCCAAAACAACTGCTTGGCTTGCCTGTCTTCAAGTGCCGCCCCCTGACCACAGGAAAACACAGTTTGCTTTGCTGTATAATGATAAAATGAAGTATCAGGTAAGAAAGTTTGCTTTTGCCTCCTGGGGGACCACACAAAGTTTGACCCAAGTGCTATGGCAAAGATAACAAAGTGAAACTTATTTAACGGAACATGTACTAAGTCTGGAATTAAATGCAAAATCTATTTTTAAAAAATCAAAAAAATATCTGTTTTGTTTAATGTTATAGGCTTATATACATGAGTTTCCTGGCTTTTTTTTTTCCTAATATCATGAAATTGCTGTTATTGTTATTACTATAAAAATATCAAATTAAATAAACAAAATAATTATGTACTCACTATTTATTAACTATTTACTATATTTATTATTCAATATTTATTTATAATATTTTATGAATACATTTTATATTATTTATAAAATATATAAAATGTATAAAATAAAAATATTTATAAAATGGCAAATTAAAAAAATAAATAACTATTGCGACAATGAGGTAAAAAGGTATTTGTCTAGTTGTAATTTCAATATTTTTTTACATTACACAAGTCATATATATATATACTGTATATTCAGTCAGCAAAATGTTGCTGTTTATTTCAATATATTACATTCACTTTTTAGCTTATTCCTCAGGTCACCTGTGGCTGGCAGTGATTTATGTTCCTCAAAACAAAATTTTTTTTTGGCTTTCGGCTTTTCATCCATTATTTCCTACTGTCAGTGAAGATGGATGCAAAGGATGGGCATGTACAGCAGGTCAGCTTACCAGTGTGGCTTCGCTTGTGCACCATCAACACATTGGGGCCAATGCAAACTATCCCACAGATATCACACTTGAGCTTCCCGTTGGGTAGCCGGATGCCACCGGCCGAGGTGAAGGCCTTGGCTTCGGGACTCGGCTGTGAGCCGTTCACCTTGGCCCCGGAGGCATCGATCACGCGCAAGTCTTCCGCACCCTCCTCCTCCTCCTCCATGCCATTCATGTCACAGGCCAGCCCATTCTCCTCATCACTGCGAGCCTCAACTTTTATGTTACAGACTGGAAAAGAGGGCAAGGGAGGGAGGGGAGGGGGGGCCACGGTTTAGAACACGACTTATTTAACATGGTGCCACTTCCTACACAGGGAGATTCCTCAGTGTGATACACTGATAGAAGGACATGAAATTCAACCACTACAGTGATGAAATCAAACGTCAAGAAACATTTCTCACTCTCAATTTGGAACCATTCTTCACCAAGCAAAGCCAGGTGTGTAAAAATACCCAGAGCTAACAGCAAACTATAACAATATATGCAATGCTATGACAGACCAATGTTGGAAATAGTCCTGTGCATCTACGTGCGTGTGTGTCTGTGTGTGTGTGTGTGTTTGTGCTGGAGTTATGAAATTGCATGAGATCATGTCGCAGCTTCGACAGAAGCGGCGCAGTAAATGAGATCAGGACTCACAGGTGGAGAGCGAGAGCGCTCTTTGAGCGTGAGAGTGACGAAGTGAGGAAACAGAGAGATCAGTTCACACAATCACACTCTGGGTGAAGCAAATGACGGCAAGATAAACAGGAAACAGGAAGCAGTGCAAAATGAGGGACGAGACAGAGACAGAGAGTTTGCAATGATAAATAAAAGTTATATTGGGTATCAGTGTTATTTGTATCTAAAGGTTTGGTCAATACACTGTAAATATGATCTTCTGCAACAGAACTCTACGGATTGGAACAGTTATCATTCCAGGCATTTATTTTGCTTGGTGCAAGAAGTTGAAACAGTATTCCTTGCATTGAAAAGAAACAAAAAAACAATGCAAAAAAATTCTTTTGTAAACTACTCAGATTAGTTACTGGTAAAAATTGTTTTCCTTAAAAGATTTGAGCAGGAATATTATAGGGAGAAATGATTTATCAGGGATCCCATTTGGGAATACTTGAAGGTTGGCAACAAGCAATACATGGCAATGCCCAAATGTATATATATATGTATGTATACCATTTTTATGGTTTTCTTGATATTAACCAAATTCATAACCAAAATGTTCTGCAAGGTCTCTACTATGGAGAAGGAACGTTGTCACTTTCTCTTCACAAGGTACAGCAGTTAAATACGGTATCTTCTTGTTTTCCGTAGGCTTGTCCCTGTATAAGGGGTTGCCACAGCAACATCAACATTCTCCATTCCCCCCTGTTCACTGCATCTTCTAATCTAAATACAACTACCTCCATGTCCTCTCTTACTGCATCCATCAATCTCCTCTTTGTCTCCTACCTGGTAGCTCCATCTCTAGGATCATTCTTCTACCAATGTATCCACTGTCCCTCCTCTGAACATGTCCAAACTATCTCAATCTGTGATCCTGTCCATCCTTGTCTCTCCTAAAGAGAATCTCAGCATCCCTCCACCTCCAGCTCTGTCTCGTGTCTTCTGTCTATAGTGTCTCTAACCCATCCATCATGGCTGATCTGACAACCGTCCTGTAAACCTTTCTCTATATGTATATGAAATATATAGCATATAAAATTATTGGACCACCCTGCTGCTTTCTTCATTTTATTAAATAACCACAAACATTGCTCATCTGAGTTTAATTCTAGAGTAGATACCATGGTTTTCTTGACCGAACCCAAAATCCCTTCATTGACAGCTATGGCATTGTATGGTGATATATTCTGTAAATGGTAATGTGACTTTAGTGGTACCAGGCAGCATTAAAATAAACAAGAAATTGAAGGACACAAAGGTTTGAACATTTCTAAGGATTACAGTCAGCTGTTTAGAACATCCTCAGGCTCCTCCCATATGAACATTCAGCGACTCTTCTGTTTTAACATCCTTTCTGTGTAAAAGAGTTGCATGAGAACTACCAACCCTTGGTTACAAACTGTGGGTCGGACATTTGATAAATTCTACTGAGCACCTCATCTTTCTGGTCTGCTCCCAAACACAGCCAGAAAAGAGAAGTGGCTCCATCCTTTCCCACCGTAGCAGAGCAAAAATATTTTAGAGAACTGACAGATCTCGCAAGTCCCAGAAAAGTTGCACATGTCATGTCACAGTGGGTGACAGACTGATTTCCCCATCTCTTTCTACCTCTGTTTGTACAAGTGAAGAGGAAGAAGTGGAAATCATGAAATATAGGAATCTATGGAAAAGGGGAAGCTTCACAAAGAGGGCCTGTCTAACTGAAATACCAAGAATTATGGAGAAGTGACAGAAAGGGAAGCTTGGGAAAGGAATTGTAAAACAGTCTGTAACTGAAACCATTTTTTTTCTGTGTGTGTGTGTGTGTGTGTGTGTGTTTAGTGACAGCAGATAGCAGGGTAACATGAATTCACTGAGATAGGAAATTTTTCAGAATTTTTCTATAAATGCTTTTTTAGAGGGTATAGAATTATTCTGATTCCATTAGAAAAATGTAATTCTTACAACTTTATATTTGCCCCGAAATTCAGGGACGATTCGTTTTCTCTCCATAAAACACTACTTTCTTTAATTCTTTCTTTCTTTCCTGTTTAGTAATATTCAATTTATTCCTTTGGAATTCTATGCTTTGTCTATTACACTGTAGGATAGTACATTCTTAAGTTTCAATGTTTTAAAAGATTATCTAAAAACTTCGGGAATTTCCTAGTAATCTTCCAATCTTCAAATTATCATCCTGGCTAACTGTGGGAATTTATGTTTTGTTGATAGCAAAATAGATCACGTTGTCGACTGGCTTCCTTCCACTTTTTATGGGAAAATAAAGGACTTTTGTTGGTGTTTTTTTTTATTTATTCATTAAGCCAAAAACTAAAAAGAGCTTACAACTTTGATTTCTCTCACACTTTGTTGGTTGTCAGTTCCTAACCCACTTCAGCACGGCCTGTTCAGGTCAGAGAAGGGAACCATGAATGCTTGGCTGCTGCTGCTTCTCATGGATATGGGGAAGTTATGACTAAAACTGGAGTAGGAACAAGGCTTTTTGCTTTATATCGTTTGTCACGGTCACACATCCTGATTAGTTGCTTTTTGGGAAGCAACTGTCAGGTCACGTAAGTGGACAAACAAAACGGCTCGCAATAAAGACGTTATAACCTGGTCCAGATCACATCCCGAGATTACTGACAGATTACAGCAGGGAAGAGATAACTGTAGCAGTTACGCTTGTATAAATGTATATATGTATTTATACAATATATAATATATCAATAAAATAAATCAATTTCTCTCTCTGCCAAGGAGTTAGAAGAAAATGTTTGGCCAAAACACCTATCACATTACAGTAAATAAGTAAGTAAAGCATCTATTTGAACATCAGTTCAAGACATTCACATTTGTTTCACAAAATTAGGCAAAAAATTAAATAAAAATTAAGATATAAAGTTAAAAATATACCTTCAGGCCAGAGTCAGACTTTTATATTGTTGTGAACACCAGAAATAATAACAAAGTTTTTTTTTTTTTTTTTCTAGAGGGAAAAAACCCTGGTCGGGAATTGTTTCTTTTTTTTTTTAACATTTTAAAGAAAAATCTGTTTTAAACATCTGTTTTCAACCACACAACTGAACCTTTACTAAGTCTTGACCTAAATGCCTAATATATATATATATATATATATAAATGACCACTATTTTATATTCAGACAGTAGTGACTTATTCTGACAGAGGTTCCTGTTACCGACTTGTGTTTTTCTCTCACTGCCTGAAAATAACCCTCCAGTGTGTGCAAAGAGCTGGAACCACATGTGTTAAACCACACCAGCAGCAACGCACTTAACACAAAAACTGCCCTGCTTTTCCCTTTCACACTTGTTAAAAAAAAAAAAAGTCGCCTCCATGTTTTCGGGAACTTGACGGCTCAGCGTCCCTATCGCTCTCTGGTCTCTTGTCGACATCCGAAATAGCAGGATTCTGTCTGAATCACCGAAAGTGAAACTGCGTGACTGCACGGATCCTGACTCGGCCAAAGAAGGAACTTGCGTGTTCAGGGTGCTGGTAAAATATCAACTTTTGCCTTTGACATTTTAACCTCTTTATATAAGTCGGGTGCAGGATTGTACAAGGCAGAGGTTAATTTAGGAAATATCACGCTGTGTCTGCATATTTGAAACAGGAAGTAACCTGGGGTTTGAGGTTGGAACTTTAAATGTCCTGTGTCCCACTTACAGACCCCCTGTCTTTATCTTTCTATGAAACTGACATGTGATAACGTCAGTCTTCGCTCACACTCATATTGGACTTTCGCTCCTCCAGCTCTTCAGTTGCTGTTGTACCTACATTACACCTTTAAGACAGTTTAACTGAGGAAAGATTAAGAGCAGAAGCTCCATTACAGCCATTTGGGTGAATTTGATTGCACTTCCTTAAATAATTATTGATGAGAAAAATAAATATAGAAATACTTGATGAAAAAAGGGGATTTTATAAGTCAACTAAGGGTCAGACTGACATTGACGTATGGGTTAGGAAGAATTATTTGATATAAATTGGGAATGGGGAACTCCTTCATTGACTTACTTTCTGCTCCACAATTTATTTATAGCTTTTTTTTTTATTGGAAAAGAAGCAAAGTGACCCCTGCGTTAAATCCGACAAATCACCAAAGGGAGCAGTGAGTGGGGACGGTGCCATGCTCAGTGCACCTGAACCCCTTCAGACCCAAGTCCGGTTCCTTAACCACTAGGCCACCACTGCCTTATGTTGTGATCACAGAGAGACGAAATTTAACTGAACTCATCTCAGATGCCTAAGTCGTTCAGTTCCCTCCTATAGATGTTCCCTCCTATAGATGTGTGTCATCAGGCCTGCAGGTGTGTGTTTGTGTTTGTCACTGTTGCCTGTTGTGCAGCGATTCACCGAGTTGCACTAACGCGTTGCCCCTGTTCCTGAACTCTTTATCTCCAGGAGCGGTGATGAAACTCGTTGATGGCAAGTTGTTCTGAGGAAACTCTTACACATCCTATTTCAGTTTCCTCTCATCTCAATTTTTTTTTTCTCTTTTTTTTTTTGGTGAGTGCTGCTAATCTTTGCTATTATCTGAATGAGTGGAAAAAACCATCGCTGAAATGTCAGAAATGTCTTGACTTTTATCTATTTTTCACAAGTCGATAAGATAATGCATGTAAAACTTTCATTTGTGCACTTTAAAACTGTCCCTAAGTTTGTTTTAATTTAATTTCTTGACTTTCCATGCGACCCAAAATGGGGCTGCGACCCCAATGTTAGAAAATATCACATTAATATTTTCATTTTGCTAGATACACTACACTCCAGGCTCTGCAGTAGGCCTGATCAAGTGTTGATATGGAGAACTCACTCGTCCCCTGATGTGGATTAAAGATAAACTAACAGTGTGAATCCTTCCCCAGTGTTCCTCCCTAATTTAAGTACTGTACAATATTCCCTGGCCTGATGTTCACAAACTGAAATCAAGGCCACATTAGCTATTCCTTAAGATTCTCCTTGTTAGTGACATGATATGGATCAGAGAGGAGTTTTTTTTTTTTTTCGCTCTTTTTTTCCTCTCCTGCCAATGACCCAAATGTGTCTCTTTGCTGTCGTGAGTCAAATTTACTGAGGTTTTACTGATGCCGACTTTCTCTTGACCCACTGTGAAAGACTGTGTGATGTACGGTGTGATACAGAATGATTTAGGAAAAGTCTATATATTGCAACTGGTCTGTCAGTGGACTAAAGATAAACATTTAAAGACTTAAGCTTGAATGTAGGCTGAAGAATTAGTCGACACTAGAAGTGTTTAGGACTACGGACACGAGGTACAGATCCAGATCTAAATGATGGAGTGAGTGCAAAGAATAGAAAGGTTTCCCATAGGGTTCTGACGACTTACTTCACGTTAACTTAAGGCACGTAGAAGAAAAAAGACGTCTACAAGTTGGTTCAAGTGAAACCATAGACCAATTGTAGTTTGGCTGTGTTTGAAAGGAAATCCTTTGACTTAGAGAACATTGTCCTGTCAAGAAAACCAATGACAACTGGTGTGGTCCCCTCAGAGGAACCAGATCTGATTGGTTCTTAATTGGTGTTCTGTCGTGAAGCACAACAATGACTTAAAGTCCCCTTTTCTACAGGGTAAAATATCCTGATCCTGGAGATCAGGGTGATTCTTGTTGACTGGTTCTGGTACCAAACTCTGCTTTAATCAAATAGAAGTTAAAGCCTGAGTAACTAGTAAACTATCACATCTGTAGGAGCTTGAGGAACTCACTAGACTAGTAAAGTATGGGGTAGTTACTTACGAATTATTGAACAAAATCACAGCAAAAACTGAAGCAGGGATGAATTTTTGAGCTATTGCGTCCAAAAGGATTGGTTTTGGTTTCTAAAAATGTGACAAGACATTGTGATTGGTAAAACCCCTTAGTTTTTTTTAATGATTTGCTGCCGTGCTTACTCTCTGGGTTCCAAATCTGCATCTCTGATATTTTGTGAGTCTGTAGCCAAGTCTGAGACGACGGTTCCCTCGTACCTTTGTCCCCTCTGTTGTTCTGCTGCTGGGTGGAGCTGGCTGACAGGTCCTCAGGGACAGCCATGGGCTCCTCTGCGTCCTCGGTTGATTCGTTGGCAGGGGGGCTGTCCCTGCCTGCAGAGAGAGAGACACACACCAGCAAACACCCATCACTCAACATGTAACCGCTCAATTGGTTTTATTCACGCAAAAGCCAAATTACCTCCAGACGGTTCATTTTAAAGTCTTTGGCCCAGAGAGTCAGAGCCTTTTTCTGGGTCTATTGTATCTACAGTCTGCAGTCAATGGCTCAATCATGCAGTATGCAGTCTTTTACCTGGCATCTGGGACATTTCCTGGGCCTCCTCGGTCTCCATGCGGTGCAAGTACTCTGCGAGGAGAAAGATGGAGATGTGTTTGTGTTGTAAGTTTAATCAAGTGCGCGCTCGGGAAACAACATTATAAACAGCTACAGTGGAGTAAAAGGTGTACTTTCTCGGCATGACTCCGTCACCTCAGCGAGATCACTCTTGTCACGGCAGCGGACCCAACCGGTGTCCTCCACATTACATTACAAAGAATTACAGACATTTTCATTACAAGTCTGACAGAGAGAGTGAGCTCGCAGAACGGCCGGGGAACCAGCTGATGGGGCCCGCCGGTGGCACGGCTGCGTCGGGAATGAGCTTTCAGACCACATTTGTTATTTATTGTTAATTTCCTGCCACGTAATCATCCAAAAATGCAAACTGACTGCCGCAAAATTAAGCAGAAAATTAACTGGCCCCAGGTCACCGCGGATGCGGGTGTTCGCCGTGCCCAGCTGATCGGTGCTCATGTTCTCTCTAATTTACTGAGCATGCATCGCTGAGTCCACGGCCGGAGCACGGATGCATGTAAGGCGCAATCAGAAACAATGAGAGGGAGAGAGAGTGAGTGTGGTGGAGGAGGAAGGAGAGGAGGAAGAAGAAGAGGAGAGTAAGGATACACGATAGAGAATCAGACAGAATGGATAAAGAAAAAAACTCTACACACTGTTTTATTAAAGTAAAACAATGACCACCAAGTTTTCGAATATCAGAACTTTTTTAATTTAACTTTTCTGAACATTAAACTTTTGTTTCAAAAAAGTGGAGGAGAATCAAATCCATGCTAAACAAAGAGGAAACTGACGATGGTATAAAACAACTCTAACAATGTCTAAGAGATCCACGTATCAGCTGACCAGCGATTGGAAAAGGATGGTTTTGATTAGTCCTGACCTCCAATTGGCCAGTTTGCCAATATTGCAGCCAATCCGTTTGTGTATTTGTTCTGCACGAAGATCGGGAAAGGAAGTTGTGAGTCGAGAAGACTCCACATTTGCTGTTTTGCACCATATCAAAGAGTAAGGCTACGTTGGGAGGCACTGCAAGTTTTTTTGTGTTTGAGGTTTTTTCTCTGAGGTGGAGTTCCTGAATTGCCTTAATGCATCTCTAGTTCTAGCAAGTTCGTCTCAAATCTCAAAGTTCATTAGAAATCTGAAATGTTGAGTGGTTTGAGAAGAGATACGGTGACAGGGGAATGCTTTCAAAGAATCTAAGAAGATATGGCTGAACAAAGTGGGATCTAAGATTGAAAAGCGCAATAAGAAAGGTGGCCCAGAAAAGGTGACAGTAGAGCTCAAGTTCTGGCAGGTTCTTGTTGCCCAAGAACCCTTGAAATTACAGAAAATTGATCGTCCAAGGGATAGATGTACCATGTTGATGAACTGCCACCAAAAAAAACATTAATATTCATTCAATTAATTCGTCTTCAGTCTATCACTGGGTCAGTAGTCTCCAGGACTGCCACCCAAATCACACTGCACCATACTGTGAGCCTAATTGCAGGTGGTGAGCACACTGGAAAGCTTTGTAATTTAGTTAAAAATATTTCACTAACTTGAAATATTTTAAATATTTCAAGTTAGAATTCAAATATAAATTCCATGTGTGTTTGGCAGGAGTTGGGACAAACCAGCCACTGCAAGATGAAGGGGCAGTAAAAAGAACAGAAAAAAGAAAGACACAGAAGTTGTGTCTCCTTTTTTTCTTTATTATTTTTGTTGACAAGACGAGTCCAGAAGCAAAGCTCCGGCCAGAGCTGAATATCTGAGGAGTCACCAGCGCTGTGGCCCCATTAATAATGGATGGCCCTCAAGCCTGCAGCAGATGGGCCCGACAGCCTCAGCCTCGGCTCCGCCACTTGAAGAAGCCCTCGGTGGGGCTGCTGCCCAAGTCCAAGCAGCCACACAGGGAGAAGTGAAGCTCCCGAAAATAGCGAAACAAACCCAGGGGAGAAGGGGAACCAAGGCCTTCCTGTTTTACTGACAGATGGCTCCACACATTTGGAACAAATAGTGGGAAGCGATCAGGCCGCTCTTTCGCAACACACATGCACATTTTACACACACACACACAGAAAATATTTGGTGGAGTCAAAGTCAGGAATCGCATGTCCAACAGACGCCCAGGACGCAGGTTTGGGGTGAGAGAGGGAGAACAGCGAAGGAGTGGCAGCAGAGCAAAGGCCAGCGGTGCAGATGATTCGCTCAGCACAGCACAGGAGTCTTGCGTGTTTCTCTGACTCTTGACTCCGTCTTCAGCATCTGGAGTTTGGAGGTCGGGTACGGTGGGAACCGTATTCTCCTGTGCCCCCGTTTGGGGCAGATGGTGCGAAGGGGGAAACACGGATGTGTTAGCGACAGAAATAAAAAGAGAGAGAGAAGAGAGTTCCACCATTCAGCCACAACCCCCCTGTGTGGGCACGTAGAAAGTAAGGTGCACGCAGAGTATTCAGGAAGTAGCTATTTTGTTTGAGAAAGTGAGACTCTGTCAAAGCTGTGTTGGTTCTTCATGTTTGTAGACAAAAAAAACAACACTCACATATTGTGCCCCAAAGACTGGGTTGCAGCCCTCAGGTGGGCCGCAAGAAATTTTTTGGGGGTCGTCTCGCTTCATGTTTCCTAGGAGTTCACGTTCATTTTTGCTGGTACAATTACTGTTTTTTTTGTTATTTGAACCTTTGAAAAATCAGATATCACCCAGTCAACAATGCAATAACGTCATTAATGTTCAATAACGGTCAATGATTCAGGAATAATATCAGTTGACTTGAGTCACAAAAATGTTGTGATCTGAAATTTTGGGGTCTTGAGAAAAAAAAATTATAAAATGACAAAAAAAACAGCTTTTTTTCTTATGGATTTTACCATTTCATCAAAATGTAACTCCTAGTGATTTTCACAAACTGAAACAACGGCTTTCTTGTTCATTTTTAAACCACTTTGATTGTCATTGTCTGTAAGTAAATATAATGTGTGTATGCATGTGCAGATGAGAGAGGGAGAGCAGGTGGAATCTTTCAACCCGGTTAAATGGAAGTTTCAGAAAAGAGTTGACGTGGAGCTCGGAGGTTTTTGCTCAGAGGGGGGGGCGGCAAAAAAGTCTGAGTCTAATTCTGTCAAAAAGGAGAGGCAGGAAGAGGCTTGTGGGTTGACAGAAGTCCCGCTCCTCCCCTGAGTGTGTGTGCATGTGCATGCATGTGAGGTGCAGATGCTACGTCAGGGAGTATAGGGTGGAGATGAAAAGTGGCAAAACCGTTAACAGATACTGGGGACCACACTGGTGAAGTTAGGTTATCCTGCAGGAGGAGGAGGAGGAGGAGGAGGAGGAAGAGGAAGGGAGGGGAGATGCTTGGTGTGTATGTTTTTGCACCATACACACTCAAAACCTATAGCACCAGTGGGCAGACTGTTCATCACCTCAATGTATTTCTATAGTTTCATTTGAGCAGGTGTCATTTAAGGCTGCGAGCTGTTGAATATATGTGGAACAGGAATACACACTTTAAGACTAGAAATAATTATTCCTGAAAGTTGCCTTTTTGAGGACATTCCCGTCTGCTTTAAGTAAATACTAAGACAATTTAAGCAAATTGTCTTTGAGTATGTCGGCTTCATGTCATTAGATTTTCCTTTCACAATAAAAGAAAGAAAATCTTAATAAATAGACTTGACTGTTGGATCATTCACCACTGATCAACCCTGAAGCTCATCAGCGTTTTCTTTATTTACCTGTGTGTTCAGTTTAGCATATGGTACATTTATCACTGGTCACTGGTTTGCTGGAACATGATTAAATCATTCACTATGGTCTTTGAGAAAAGTTATTCACCGTTTTTAAAGTACGCTTCGGCTGATTGTCATCCTGAAAGCGACACGGCGACTAACACCAGAGTCAATGCAAAGAGCCTTATTTTATCTTCACGTCATCTTATGTTTTTTTTTTTTTTCTACTGCTTCTGTTGCACCTGCAAAATCCTGTCACATAATAATACATTTACAAGCAATTGGTGTAGGCTGTTATTGTAAATTAATCAAAATACAATGCACTGCCTGCTTCGGAAATTCAGGAAAAAACTCCAAATGTCTCCTGACTTTGAGGACAAAACCTTAACTGCAAACCAAATAATGTTAATATAAAAAAAAACTAGAAACTGAATAAATAACCAAATAAGGTGGACTGATTTAAATTTTTCTATTGTTCCATTCACCCTGAGGAGATAGCTGTAATTATTAAATATAAAATGTTTTGTCAATAAAACAATATTTTACTTCATTCATAGAGTTGGAGTTCTCACAAAAAACAATTAAATTAATTAATTTACAATGTATGAATTTAGTTTTAATGCAATGCAATAATTATTTATAGATGGAGATTTTTAAAATACTGTATATTTGCAACTCCCTGAATAACGTGAGCGTCCTCAGGTAGGCTGTCCCCTGTCTGTCATAGATTTTTACTTTACTTCTTATAGAGTCATCCATAACTAACAGCATTGCTACGTTACACTCAGAGGTGTGTAATTATTTCTGAAATAAGTTTCCAGTCTCTACTGACACGTCAGGTCAGAGGACAGGAGGAGCTGAGCGGCACAAACTCAAATTCAAACTCAGTCTGGACCTGGACCTTCTCACCAGGTACAAGTGGAATAAAGCTACACGGGTGTAGGTGGACTGGAGCAGATGTGTTGAGGGTGAGGTTGCTCTGTGGAGAAGTTTCCTTCATTTGCATCTGACACACTTCACTACTCTGCTATTCAGAGGCTGTACAATCATTTTAATAACTGTCTGTCTTCCTCTGCACCCCGACCTCCCGTCCTTTTACTTCTGTTGCTTCTGTTACAAGAAAGATAATAGATGTGGAGCAGCGCCTCTCAGTCTGAGCTGTGGAAAAAGTCCAGGGTGTAAGACAGAAAGTGTGTGTGTGTGTGTGTGTGTGTGTGTGTGTGTGTGTGCAGGTGCTGAGGTTGGAATCCAACGTGAAATCAAACTGGACTTTTAGTAACAAATTGTAAAAATAAAAATAAAAACCTAATATCGTGTATATTTACTAAAATAACGTGCACACTTTGAGCTTGTATCACACCTGCTGCAAAAATGAACTTATATTTACCAATATATATTTAACTTCTAACGTATAAATATATAAGTATATTTATTTCACCTTTTTGACACAGATGTGAGAGGGAGTGCTTTTCTGCATTATGTGTGTCTGCATTATCTGTGTAAATATTCATATATAAGTCAATATATAGTAAAAAACATATATGTTTGTAGTGAATATAAATACTTGATGTACACCTTTGGTTGAAAGAGTTTTTTTTTCTTCATTTCAACATAAAAAACATACATTTATGGCACATTTGTTATTATTATACGGATTATTTGTCATCTAAAAGTAATTGAAAATATTTTTTGGCAATTTCCAAAACAGTTAGTGAATGTTTTTTTTTTATTCTGGGCGTTGATTAACGACCTTCTACCCCAGTGACAATAAAGGTTCATCAGTCCTGCCTACATATATGCATGTGTGTGTATATATATGTACGTGTGTGTTGGTGTGTTTCCTTCAGCTCTGAGGCTGAGGCATCGAACTCGATGGTATGGAAAATATTAGGATTAATTTATTATTATGACAAAGTGTAAAAGAGTCCGTGCGCATTTATTTGATGCGTGGTTATTTCCCCTGTGGGTAGCAACAAAATATTCATCAACATGTGATATTTTTATTTAATAATTTTGGTCATAATCTTTAAAAATAAATTGTACTAAAAAATGCAGTAACCACCCAGGTCACAGAGTGAACTCAGGAGAGATAGAGCGCGCACCGCCAGTGCAACAGGTGCCTCAGAAAAAAACTGAAAAAGTCAAATAATTTAACGTGTCTCGTTGTTTAAAAGTTTTTTAAAAACATACACTTTGTCAGAAAATCCCATTTATGTGTAATATTATTGACTGAGTCTAATTTTATTTGACTTTTCCTACCGGGAGATGACAGGAGGGAAACGGGAGAGAGTCGGTAATACGCATGAATTCGCGGAAATACAGAAAAAAAGTGCGTTTTTATCTTCAAATAATGTTTATAAAGTTTATATAATTGATATGTTGTACCGTTTTATTTGGCTGACAGGCACAAAAACGACGCGCACAGACGGGATCTGATGCTGCTGTGCACCTGCAGCCAAACTGCAGGGAGTTAGTTTTTCCAGATGACTCCAAAAAGAAACAGAAAAACAGCAGAAATGAACGGAGTATATTTGTTTTCCCACAGAGTTAAGTCGTCAGAGTGTTAGAGATGAGAGTGGAGTTAAAGCTGGAGGAGGAGGTCACCGCAGCCTTACCTGCTATTCCTTGAGTTTGCAGTATGAAGTTCTTCCAACTCTCCCCGGCTCCATGTGCAGAAGGTCGCAGCGCCGCCGCCGCGGCCCCATGGAGCTGCGCCCTCAGTCCCTCCCCTCTCCACTGCACTTCCTCGTTCCAGCCCAACATGACTATGTCTCTGAGCTTGACTGAGGCATTTTGCTCGCTTTTATCCACAGGCCGAGTCTGTGCAGCAGCAGCAGCATCAGTAGCAGCAGCAGCAGCAGTGGAGCCCTTGGCACTTTGCTTTGTGCCGTGCCAATAAAAGCTGACACCCAGCAGAGCATCACTGGCAGCCATGCATGAGATGGGATGAGGCGCAGAAGGAGGAGTGGAGTGGACAACTTCATTGTTTATTTATTTCATTTCTCACCAAAGGAGCTGATTGAGGAGGGGAGGGGGGCAAGAGGGGGGGACGGGGGTATCCTCACCCCTCCACTCTGCACCCCCCCCCCCCCCCCCCCCCCCCCCCCCCACCCACCCCCCCACAAACCCCAAAAACACACACCCCATCAC
>JAFBJS010004500.1:56176-72795 GCA_016785265.1 Paraplagusia blochii
CCCCCCCCCCCCCCCCCCCCCCCCCCCCCCCCCCCCCCCCCCCCACCCCACCACACTCTCTCCTCACCTAGTCCCATCTCCACCATTCTTACCTGGTATGGCTCTGGGCACGATCACTGAAAAGCAGCATTGTTTTCCATACACAAAAGATACTACTTATATAACTACCACTACTACTACAAGGAGTAGTATTACTACTACAACTATTGCAGCCAATGCTACAACTACCAGTACTTATACCACCACTACTACCACGACTAGTAGTACCACTGCTCCTATTACCTCTGCAGCTAAATTCCTACTAATACTGTCACCACCAAAACTTCTACTACTACTACTAATAAAACTAGTACTACCACTGCTCATCCTGCTACTTATACTTCAGCTTCTACTACTACCATCTCTGCTGCTACTACTACTGTAACCAATAAAACTTTACTAGTACTGCTACTGTTACTGCTACTACTAGTAGTAGAACTAGTACTACCACTGCTAATTCTGCTACTACTATTACTACTACTTCTACTACCACTACTACTACATCTACTACTATTACTTCTACTACTCCTTCTCCTATCTCTACTGCTGCTACTACTACTACCACTTGTTCTACTAATAACAAGAATAATAATAATGATGCAGCCACACCTGGTCCAATCCAGTTTGGTCTGATAGATCTTACCTGGAGTGAAGCTCCTTTGCAATTGAAATATATTCATCGCAAAAAAATGATGGCTATGTCTATCACATTTTCTTTTTGTTAGAATTCTAAACATTAGCACATATATATTTATATGCAAATCTATGAATAGTCAAAGGTTTTCTTAATTTCTTTTGAATATTTAAATGCCTGGTACCACAAAAGATGTATTACCTGAAGAACAGATTAAATAAAAAAACACGGAATGCACCTAAGAGCACTGTTTTTGACAGTACGATGCCATAGCCGTTGATAAATGTGCTTTGGATCAAGAAAACTAGATATGACTAGATATTTGTCAAAACAAACGTACATTAGTGGGACTGGGCATTAAAATGAACAAGAAAGGAAAGAAAACAGCAGCGTGGACTAATAATAATAATAATAATAATGATAATATTAATAATAATCATAATAATATAATGATAAAGACAGTGGTGGCCTAGTTGTTAAGGAAACAGCTTCTAATCCACCAGTTGCCAGGTTGCCATCAAGATGAGAAGAGTAGAAGAGGCAGACAACAGTGCGAATGCAATAACACTTATTTGTTGTGGCAACCCCTGATCAAGGGACAAGCCCGAGGAAAAAGAAGTAGAAAGATAGACGTCTTCAGCTTCTGCATCTTGTGCAGAGTGGTGTTGTGCATGCTGTCCATTGTAACATAATGACATAGTGATTTATGTGAGGTACTTTCAGAACCTGAAATGTACTAGCAAAGTATTCAAAGTTTTTTTAACCACCCCATTCATCCAATTTTATTTGTCTGCGTATCGTTTACCATCTTGCATTGGCATCACTGCCACCCAAATCACATTGCACCGTACCAGACCCTTCCTCTGGAAGGAGCCAACCATCCAAACCAGGGTTTTTTCTTGTTCAGAAAGAATTTCACAAAGTTGTCAATATTTCAACAGTCCTAAACATAACAATAATACACATTTCGAGGCTGTTTTCAAAAGTTTGTACAACCTACAGTAACTTACATGTCATGTTTTTCTCACCTGTTCCAACAATCATATTGAAAATGAACTTTGAGGCTTATAATCACTGGTCTGTCCACTAGTACAAAAGTTTATTTCCAATTTATCTGCACTTCTTTATATTTCAAGTCTGCAAGTAATAAGTTCTTGTATAATTTTTCAAGATCATGAAATATTATTCATTGCAAATAGATCTTTGAATAAATGATGACTTCCACATCTGCTGTGCTCCTCTCATTTTTGGATAATTCCATCATATGATTATATGCAATGAGTTGGAATTAAATATGACGTTGTGGTAATTAAACTCACTCTTTGCAGAATATTTCTTGTAAATATTGTAAAAGTTAATACAGTGGTCGTTTTTTTTTTCTGTCCATGTTTTTCCCAGTATCCTGCCGTCCTAGGCCTCTCAGGGAGCTCTTATCTCAGGAGAGGCTGCCTGTGCTGGATTGCTGAGTCACCTTTCGTTGGAGGCTGCCCTTATCTCATGAGCAGCACAACATTCAGGCAGTTAGTTGCACAAGGAGGAACTTTGGGCAGGAGATCTGTGGCCCGTTGCGTCTTCAGCACCATCCTTGGGATTGCTGCAATGTGTCTTGACTTCCTGCGCGGCCTCGCAGACCAGCGTTGATCTGGTCTGCAAACCTGCAGGATGAGGAGTTCTCCCGTCCCTCAGAGGGAACGCTGGGACTGGAACCTGACTTAGTGCTATCAGTGAAGACAGAGTCGTCCAGTCACGCTTATGTCTCTCCCATAGCTCAGAGATACTGCCTCCTTCAGTGACACAGCAGATTCACTGACAGTGTGAGATGCAACACGTTACAGGGAGAATGAGTCAGGAAACCTCTTAGAGAAGTTACTAAAACCTGGTGCATATGCTTCAGATAACCAGTGACACGTGACATCAGACGCTTTTATTTTGAGCTGCTTGGACTTTTATAACCATTCTATTTTGTCCATTATTTGCATTGAAACTAAAATATGTATTGCTTCAACATGCTTTTGTTAGATTCATCCATTTGAAGAATCATTTGAATAATTAAATCTGAATTTAGACGCTTTTAACAGACACTTTTAGCTGAAGCAGGCATGGCCAAACCTTTTGACTCATGGACCACAATTGGTCCTAAAATTGGACATGGGGGCTGAGTCCACAGCAGAAAGATGGATTATTTGTTTGAACTAAGATAATTGGCATGATAAAGTCATGTATAAAGGGAAACGCATTATTGCAAGAGGCATTATTAAAAGGCAGAAGTAAAATGATAATAAAGAGAAATTATTTAATTTAGACAAGGTTGGTGGGCCGCGTTAAAAAGCTCAAAGGGCAGCATCCGGTCCCCGAGCCTTAGTTTGGCCATGCCTGATTAAAGTGAATGACAGAGAAGTTAAACATTATCAAGTGTGTGATCCCTCTGCAAATCGAACCAAGGACCTGCTACACAATTACAGTAATTAAATAAAAATTTTGCAAAAATATTTACTTAAGCCCTGAAGGTTTCGATTAGAATATTACACATGTCAAAATGCTATCTAAGTATTTAACACGTGTAATTATGATATTTCCAAAAAATAAATCACAAAATATTATAATCATGTAAAAAAACACGTAAAAAATCATGTAAAAAAACATGTAATATTGACAGGTATTACTGCTGACCTTAATAATCTAACAGATCATATTTTTATTATTATTATTGCACCATTTGTTGCTAATTTTGCACAGTTAAATTTAAGTTCCATATTGCAGTGCATATGTGTCAAACTCAAGGCCAAGGGGCCAAACCTGGCCAGCCAAGGAATTTTGCTGCCCACAAAGCAGGAGCTTTACACTACATTTGCATTAGAGTTTCTTAACCATTTTATTATTTCTTGAATAAATGATAATAAATTGCAGTAACAAGTTGCGGTGTATTAACATCTGTACAGTTTTTCCATTTGCTTTTTTATATTTTTTAAATGGACCCACAGGAGCTGCAGGGCTGTGAAGGATTGTCACGCTTACTCAGTTCCTCTGTACTCAGGATGACATGCTACATACGGCTGTAATCCACAGCTACACACAACCAGACCCAATGTTAATCCGTGTTCCCTCAGGTTTATCCACCACCTGATTTTGCTGTAATTAATATCATTATGGCAAGTCTCAAAACATCATCAGGCCACGCAGCAGTGGGAGTGGTGAACAATGGGACTCGGCTGGTTCTTATTTCATGGATCTTTAAGCAGTATTCACCGTTTCACATTTGGAAGCATCCGTAGCGTGTAACCCTTAATTGGTTTCAACACCTTAATAAGTCAAAGACGTTCAAGACTGATAATCACATTAAATAGTCCAATTTATCTTAAAAAAGTCAATTGCAAAGTGAGAAACTCTTTCTTTAGGAATGCATTATGCCGTGAGGATGTCAGAGTAAATTAAATTCCCCTCTGCACACTAAAGCATCAATTTCCTTATGGTAATTATCTGCTGGGATAGACGTGTCACTAGAAGGAGTCAGGCATGCTTGACATTTAGCCTTTTTATACGCAGGCGATGGGTAAAAATTAAGATGAGGAAAAGGAAATTAATCTCCAGCCCAGGCAGGCATTGAGAGATCCTGAAGGATAGTGGTTGAATCAATCACTGTGTTTGTGAGGCTGATATAAAAAAATAAAAAAACAGCGATGAGATGCAGACCATAGGCTGGAAAATCTGAGGAGGAGGAGGGCGAGGAGGAGGTTCTTTTTTAACAAATAGAGTGATTATTGTTGTGAGGAGGGTTGGTTTATCTGTATTTTCCTCAACAGAAAACAGCTTTAGGGCAGAGGGGAACAATAAGTCAGGATTCAGAAACATTAACTTTTCAACACTCTTAGAGTTTGACGAGGAAACTACAGTTTCTTCAAACATTGAATGTCAGTCAGAATGACTCACCACAGAGGATCATAATTCTCCATCTTATTTTATGCCCCCTGCTATGGCAGTAATCTCTAAGTCCTTCATTACTACACCCATAGATATTCTCCAAAGTTCTGGAGTGACCAGCTGACATGGTCAAACGGTCAATGCGGGCTGTGAAACAATGACTACATAAAATGGCCAGATCATGACTTTAGGGGATAAATCTAAATGAAGTTGTCTGTCATAAAAACAAAGAACAACTGAAACAAAACAAGTAAATAGATAAACTACTATATTTCTATGTATAGTTTAAATCGTATATTAAAGTCCAAGTATTATATATATTTCTATATACCCTTTACTGTATGTATGGAAATGTATGCATATGGGTAATTCATGTAATGCATATATAATATAATAAATACATGTGAGCTTCGGCCCACATGTGTGAGTATATTTATGTGTATATGGATATGGATAACCAATACACTTTATGGACACGCTTCATATATCAATATATGTATGTACATATCTATATGTATATCTCTATGTATATCTCTATGTATACATACACTATGTATACACAGTACATACAGTATGTGATTATATATCACATATATATCATATATATATAACTGAGTAGAAATATTGACTTAGTCAAATAAATATATATAAAATATCTTTAATTAACAATAATGATTGAGACTGGTAATTACTAAATTAATTAATTGATTAATAAATAAAAAAACATTAATAAACAACAAAATGAACAAAATACTAACAACTACCAATGGTGAGCACTTTTTCCCCAAATACAAGGTCTTTTTTGTGCTTTTGTATAGGGCTGTAATAGTACGTTTATTTGTCTTAAACCGTTCCACACAAATTCACACCTGTACCTGACGCACCTGTCGTAGAGGGGGCGGGGAGGGAACTTAATTCGGAGCGGACCTGTGCGACTTCCGCCGTAAGAATTCGTGACCAGAGTCTATTTCCGCTCACTTCTGTCAAATATTTAAGTTAATTAGCCGTTAACATGGACGAGCGTCAGATTGTTACTGGAGGAAAAACCACGCCCTAGCAGTAGATACGTCAGGACACCGGGTGAGTCTCAATGTTTTTACACAGCTGTCATCGAGGTTTTTCGTACCTATATAACAACGGAGCTGCTTGTTGTTATTTTTTGCAATTGTTTGTAAAACCTAAGTTCTACTTGTATTATAAATCTTTGTAGAAATAAATGACATCAATAGTGTTGGCATGGGCTTTCAGTAATTATTTTTAGTGATAGTGGAATTGCATATATACTGTATATATATTATTCAGAGTTATTCATCCCTCCATGTCCTCCATCACTGCATCCATCAATCCTTTCTTGGTCTCCTACCTGGTAGCTCCATCTCAAGGATCATTCTTCTACCAATGTATCCACTGTCCCTCCTCTGAACATGTCCAAACCATCTCAATCTGGTTTCTCCAAACCTTCCTGTCTGTGTTGTCCCTCTAATGTCCTCATTCCTGATCCTGTCCATCTTTGTCTCTCCTAAAGATATCTTCCACAGATACTTTTCTCCAGCTGTTCCATCATTCCTGACCTCTAGTCTTCACTTCTCCTCCACAGTCTCAGCTGCTCTAAACAGTTGAATTTTTATTGCCTTCTGGGGATACATCAGAGTTTTCTTATTAAGCCACAATTAAAAATCCGGTCTGGGGCCAAATTTAATATGCATTATTTTTGACAGATTGACTGCAATTGTTCGTGTTTTTCCTTCTTTTCAGATATCTAGCGTTGACTTTTTTGCACAAAGAAGCTGTTTGTTTTGCATAAACATTGAACATAATGATTGTGTGTTTAAACATAAACACACAATCAGGAACAACCAAAACCAACCATATGGTATTTGCTTCCTATTATGTCTCTTCTGCTCTCTAATATAATGACATGGAACACAGTAAAAATTTTTTACGGCAGTATGAAGTTGGATGGATGTTTGGATGGATTTTAGAGTGAGACGTTTTTGACAATCTTCACATCTTCATTCCTCTGTGTGCGAGGTTCAGGTGTAGATAAAACACTGCGTTTTTGGTGGTGAGATAAAGTTTGTTTTCAATTTCACATTCTTATCCTAAAGTGAAATATAAATCAACCAAAGTATAGATGAAGAGAAACAGGAAAACCATCTCATTCCTATTTCCTGTCTAAGCGTGAAGCTGAACAAACCACAGATACAAAGCTGTAGACGGGGTAAATTCTTTATGTGTTGATTTACTATATAGTCAAATCTGCAGAAAATATATTTGGTTACTAAAGACAGTGCACAAGTCACACTACCATGATCTTAATAAAGTAGTTTTATATATTAACATTTGAGCATTAGTGTAATATTTCCCTGAGTATCTCCAAAATATCTTGCTGTTTTGTTGTGCTTTTTGACCTCTATGACAGTCTCACAGTGTGTTGAGGCAGCACAGAATCACACACACACACACACACACACACACACCAGTGAAAACGTTAGCAGGAGAATGAATGTTTAAAAGTACAATGCAAACGCTCAGTGCCAAGAGTTAGAAAACCACTCATCTAAATCAGGGAAATTATGATAATGAGACAACTCATTATTCTCCAGCTCTCAGTGAATCACTCACTGACATCACATCATTATAGACGCATTCATATAAACAGATAGGATGGCAGAAAAATGGAGCCGGCTCTTTAAAAAGTTTCTCATACCCTTTGTCTAATATGTCTGCGCGTGTGCATATATATTTGTAAGGAAGAGCAAGTCTTAGGAAGAAGTTTCACAAAGTTTTTTAAAGTGGGCAAAATGGTACAGGTTCTAGACCAAGAGTTACAAAAAACCTCAGACGTTGTACTTTCCTGGAGATGTAGCTTGGAATATGGCTACTCCAGAACAAGTCACTGAATGAAATGGCTCAAAATTTGTCCGAAAAACATGGTAGTAAAATATGATGCTACTGTATGTCGCCTCTGTCCACTTTTAATGCCAAAGTATTTAATGCAGAACTAGCTTTTTCACTAATAACATTTTGGTTTGCGGTTCAACATGTGATCATGCTTGACCAATCGAGTAGCTGATTAATGACAACAGCCTGTCTTGATACAGAGAAATTCTACCAAAGGTCTTCTACAGTGGACCAAATGGATCCTAAATAATGTTTTGTACCTTTATCTGGATGCATTAACTCTAATATCTATAACAAACAAACTCTGCTTACACTAAAATATCAAATGAAACTTGAGATAAAATATTGCACAGACTGAAGTTTTGACCCACAAATTCTCGATCAGGTTGGGTTAATAGAAACTATTTCTTTATTTGGTCCAATAATTAAGTAATTTTAGACAACGTTGTTGTTTGCCGTCAATTATTTATTGACTTTAGAGAAGATGCCATGATATAAAATTTATGAAGGTGTATAAAGACTCAATAAAATGGCTAATAAAGCAAGTGCTTAAACAGAATTTGCTGAGATGGTGGAAGAAGATGTGCCAGAAATGGAGAATAATAAAAACGATCAACAGAGATGGCAATATTGAATAATGGAATACCACACAATATTGGAAAAAAAAAAAGACAGCAGTTGGTTAAATATGTGATTGGCCTTATAAATGATGAACCAGGGTTCTGGTCTCGTTAAAGACCCTTCTTGTGGGGGGTGAGCCCGATGGAATTTATGTGTGTCGGGACAGTTCTATGCTGAGAGCACCTCAGTGACAACCTGGCAGCTTTTATTCCCTCTATATATTCACATACAGAGACAGCTACAGACTACCCTAGATGTGATCTAGATCTCTTCATCGGAAAAATCCCTAAAACGTCTGACGGTTGCAGCTGGCTGTTAATCACTCCAAGTTCATGACTTTTTTTCTGTTTTGGGGAAAAACATGGGAGGCCAGCCTTAATCAGCAGAGGAAACAGATCTCGGGGTGGGTGGAGAGGGTCTGGCACCAGGACAATGGATCTAGGTTGTGAAAAACCACTGTTACCACGAGCTGCTCTGGATTCAGCCATCTGGAGATGCCTGCTCCAAAAGCCGGTAAAGTTCGCTCAGATGAGGCCTGACTAGGAAACAGGTTTACGCCTCCCTAACAGCCAGCCAACGCTCCTAGAGCAGAGGGACGTCAGAGAACTTATCATCACGGTTCATTTAAACCGACAGAACATAACTGTCGGAACAGCATCGATGTGTGGTATCTTACATTACATCAATTATTAGCGTTATTTAAGGGCGATTGTCTATTTCATATTTTTAAGTAATGTACAGACAATTATTTGGAATATGTACAACTATGCCTTTAACGTTTTAGGAATTTATCAGAATTATTGATAAATATGTCTGATTATAAAACGCTAATTTATGTCTTAAGTAAAGTACGACTTGATACTGGAAATAGTTTCCCTATCTGCAAAATTAAACTTTTTTAGAACAAATAACAAGTTTTTAAAAAGTTGCCGAACAGCATAGATGAAATCTAGTTATTGTTCCAACAGCTGAAACGCTGATATTGGGGGGTAAAAAAAACAATATGTAACATACATTGTGAAAGGTACAGTGACTTTCACAGTGTTGATCTTGAATTCTTATCTATTGGTTGAAGCACATTATAAATATATGTTTGTCTAATTCTATAGATAAATAGATGTATGTGTATATGTATGTACGTAGGTAAATATCTAATTTCTGTTTTTGCAAACTTGTCCTACCTTAACTTCAACTTAAAATGTACCTGAGGTTGGTATAAGCTCTTCTGTAATTTCATGGAGAAAGAGCAGCTGTTTGGTGGAGTGTGGAGATAACCTCAGGCATGAGAGCAGAGCGCCAGATCGCCCCCAGGTGGAGATTTGTGATAATACAATTTTAATGCGTTTATCTATAAATAACACTGTGCTGGGAGAAAGAGACTAAGAAATTAAAAGAAATTGTTAAAGATGACAGGTTTATTATACAATGGAAGTAAAATTAGTAAACACGTATTTGTAAACATGGCAAATGACACATTCATCATATACCAGTGAGCTGAGTATATACTAAATATAATAATAACTACACCAATAAATGAGCAGGATACAAGTGCCTGGACTGATGTTGGAGGGTCATTATTATGTGAACAACAGCCTCAGAACTCCATTTGTAGAGGGACATAAGTCATAAGAAACTTTTTAGAAGAGTGTTGTGAGAAAAATCTATTTGCTGGTAATAACTAGAGGATACTAAATCTTCTTCTTTTCCCTTTTGGCTTGTCCCTTTTTCAGGAGTTGCCACCGCGAATCGACATTTTCTATCTTCCCCTGTCCTCTGTATCTTCTACTCTTAGTCCAACTACCCCCATGTCCTCCCTCATTGCATCCATCAATCTCCTCTTTGCCTCCTACCTGGTAGCTCCATCTCTAGGATCATTCTTCTATCAATGTATCCACTTTCCCTCCTCTAAACATGTCCAAACCATCACAGTCTAAAATTGTGCATAAAAATTGTTTATAGATTACAGATGGGTTCTGATTTGCTCACTTACCACTAGAGGGAGTTGAGGTACCGCCAAATGTGCACGTCATTGTTTGAGAACCACTGCATAGACATTTTGTCAACAAGTGTTTTGTGTCTTATAGAACAACATACAAAAGATTATTGTAAAAAAAAAAAAATAAATAAATAAATGTCTTCTATAGGACACGTCCAGAGTATTATGAAGTATTGACTGCTCAGCAGCTCGGCTGTTTGCATAGATTTGGCCAATTATTCATTGATTAAATGAACTCAGTAGTTTTTGACCAATCTGGGACATTGTCAGATTGTCATTCATCCAGGTCATGATATCCAAAAAGTTTAGTTTGAAGCAACTGGACTTCTTCATGGAGTTGAAAGATGTTTCATTCCTCATCTGAGGAGCTTCATCAGTTTCTGGTTGATGACAGAGGGAACTCTGGTAGTTCTACTCCTCTAGACCCTTTTCTTTTTTTGCTGTATCCATCAAACTATTCATCAAACCGTCCCTCTGCGCTTTGTCTCAGCTCTGAAGCCTCTCCTGTGTCACCAAGTGTGCCAGGGCCCTTGTGAATACTTGAATTAGCCGAGTGAAGAACAGTATAATAAAGCCTGATTATGTTCTCAGAGTGAACACCTGCTCATGTAACAGCAGCCTGGCGTGAAGAAATAACCACTGTACGAAAATCCGCAGGGAGCTGTTTGTGTTTACGTGTAGTCGATACAGGACACGATAATGCAGATGTCAGCTTGCCAGAAAACATCGGGAATTTGGAAAATGGGCAAATCAAAGATTGTTTGGTGCTCTCGGAAATATTTATGAAAATAATACTTGTCAGAATATCAAATAGGGAGTTTTTTATTCCGAATAATATACATATTTTAAGGTATTACTATATTTGCCCTTCATTATTGGCTGTAAAATGCATTGCAAGATGGGAAAATAATGTAAAAAAAAAAAAAAAATCTACAAAATTCATGCTTTTCATCAGTTAACTGCCAGGTACCAGATGTCATTGACAAAGTACTTAAAAAACGTACTTATCAACTGCATTGTTATGTAAATACTAGTATCTGGAGGCTGCAGTATCAGAGACTTTTGTTCATTTCTTAAAAGCATGTGGTTAAAATGAGACACCTGAAGTTCAGTGTGTTCCTCAGGGTCACCCTGGTGCCTCAGTCTATGGGGAGGTAGTGAATGCCAGGATGATGGAACAAAGATAATGTCTTTGAGATAAATAAAAATTACGAAGCATAACTATGCAGAGAAGATACTGTTCTCGGGGCCAGTCTGCTGTTGAATCTCCCCCCGAGGTTAAACTAAGCCCTCAATTTTCATTGACCTTCTAATCCTCCCTCTGACTGGATTGTAAAGAGCACACAGCTGCCTCTGCAGCACACCATGCGTACAGATACAGTACTATTAGTACTACTTTTTGTTTTACTACATATGATTTTAGCCTCCATTTCCGTGAATCTTTTCTCCGTCACACAAACACACAGACCTAACTACTCTTATCTGCTGCTAAATCCCTTCCTAAATGATAGTCATTGGCAGAAACATTTTACATGAGTGTGAACAGTTGCTTGTCTCTGTGTGGCCCTGTGATGGACTGGGGAACTGATGACCGCTTGGATTGACTCCAGATTCCTGCTACACTGAAAAAGATTAAACTGTACACCAGTGGTGCCCAACCACTGGGCCAGGGACCGGTGCCGGTCTGTGGGTGAATTGATGATGGGCCACAGAGAAATAATGTTTCCTTTTGGCCCCATCTGGCTATTACTTACACTTAGTCACCATATCAACAAAAGAACTTAACAATAGAATGGCAAGGATTCCATCATCAATAATGCAACTATATTTGATTAGGAAATACTTCCTCAGTAAAGACAACAACAATAAACTCAAAATGATGAGAGTTATTGATACAAGATTCTAACTTTTTATACTGGTCTGGTAGCAGAAAGTTATAGGCTGTGCACTTGAGAAATCCCTGTTGTGCCCATGCACAGTTAATTCAGGTAGGAAGATTTTATAGGTAGGAAAATATTTCAGAACACCAGAAATTAAATTTCTAAAGGTTACTAAAGGTTATTTTATATCTGCTTATCAACTTAACGACCGGTCCGTGAAAATAGTCCGATAGTTTAACTGGTCCAGCAGCAGCGACACTGGTGTAGAGGATAAATACCTGGCACAAGCGCAGAGAAAGAAGTAATAAGAGCAGAGGAAAACTATTGAGTGGTAAAAGGTGCACAGAGTGACTGAGCACAAAAAAAGACCACAAAAATATTAGATACAGAGAGATAAAGTGGTTGATCCATTCCGTGTCTGCATTATGAGATATGGTTGGAGCAGTTCTCCTCATTTTAGATGTCCTCGACCTGCGGCATTGTGGGGTTTCAACGCCATATCCCAACAATTTATTAGGAAAGTCTTGTGCCAGCATTCTGATGTATGGCATTAAAACTGGCACATGAACCAGTTGGCAAGTGAAGTGGACAAATGCGTTGTGAAGCAGATATATGCAGAAGACCATGTTTTTTTTTTACAATTGACCAATACATGACATTGTGTTCTGCTATGAGAGCAGGCAACAACTGGAAAAGAACCTAGAGAGGTGGAGGTTTGGACTAGAGAGAAGAGGAATGAAGGTCAGTCGTAGCAGGACAGGGGATATGTGTGTGATTGAAAGGGAGAACAGTGGAATGGTCAGGTTACAAGGAGCAGGGGTGGCGAAGGTGGAGAAGTTTACGGTAGATACTAAGGATCAACTGTTCAGAGCAGTGGAGACTGTGGAAGAGATGAGAAGAATAGAGTGGAGTCAGGATGGAACAATTGGAGAAAGGTGTCATCTACCGTGAAGGGAAAGGTTTACAGGACAGTTTTGGGACCAGCCATGATGATGTATGAGACACTACCTATAGTCAAAAGACATGAGTTGGAGGTGGAGGAGTTAAAGATGCTGAGATTCTCTTTAGAAGAGACAAGGATGGACAGGATTGGGAATGACAGGAAGGTTTGGATAAAAAGCTAGAGAAGACAGATTGAGATGGTTTGGACATGTTCAGAGAAGGGACATTAGTAGAAGAATGATCCTAGAGATGGAGCTACCAGGTAGGAGACAAAGAAGAAGACCAAAGAGTAAATTGATGGATGCAGTGAGAGAGGACATGGAGGCAGTTGGAATTAGAGAGGAAGATACAAAGGACTGGGGGAGGTGGACATTGTTGACTCTCTGTGGCAACCCCTGAAAAAGGGACAAGCCAAAAGGACAAGAAGAAGAATTCTAAGCCTATCTTATATTTGTAAGTGAGTCTCTTGTGATGTTTCTGGTCTATATTATAACGTTACCAATGTGTAAGTGAATGACAACATAAAATATAATATCATTCCAAATAAAGTGTTAAACATGGACCCACTTATGTGTACATTAAATGATAATGCACTGGCCTGCTGCCCTGCTGAGAGGTTGTAAAATTAAATATGTTATCTCATAAAAACACAAAGTCAATAGCTGGATCATTTCTCCTGCCTTACTTCTACATAAAAGTAATGATCTTTATAATGCAAGTTTAACATGGTGGAGACAAAACACAGCGTAGATCTTGGTGAAATGTGTGCTGACGGTTCACTTTTGATTGTTTTCACTCTGTGGTCCATCTCACCGTCTTTAGTAGACACTTTAGTGCGGCAGTTAAAGGAATAACATCTGCTACAGAAGCATCAGATGAGCTGAACTCTGTGGATAGCTGCTCAAAACGGGGCCAGAAAAAAAAGAATGTTCTCTTTTAAGACCCATTGGTGTGAAGTGAATGTTGAGGGCAGCACCGTATGCAGCCAGGACTCACATTTACATCCTTCCTCTTCATTTTCGTCATAGTGATCGTGACGTGGAGCAACTCTCTGCGGGTGCACGCCCTCTGGAAATTTTTTGAATGTCATGTTTTGCAAATCACTACCAGCGGTTCCTTCTCAGATATATTAGCACTTTCAGACAAGCAAGGCTCTAAACTGGACTTTGCTCGTTACTTCTTTGGGCCGTGATGTTTCCTTAATAAGAGTCTTTCAGCTGAAATCCAAGAAGTGCTTCTTTCTATCCCTGGCCCACTGCTTGCAGCACTCACTAGTCTGTGTCATGGTAATGCAAAGCGGCTGCAAAACATCCTGAAATACATCAAAACAGATCTTGTTTGAAACTCCTAGTGCATGTCATCCAACTTCATTTGGTTTTGAAAATTTGATTAAATGTTGTCGCAGTGCTGTATGTAGGGGGGAAGTGGCCCCAGTGTGGAGAGTTTTAGGTGCCTGAGATATGAGATTAGACAATCAATATCAACACCTTTATCCTGAGTTTTTTGTGGTTATTAAGTCAACTTGCAAATACACTTGTCCCAGTTGGCTCCCATCACCATAACAGTATTTTATTAGACTTCTTTCCCGATAGTGTTCTATGAGTCAAGTTACACTCTCAAAGTCCCCTAAAAATCCAGCTTCTTTTCAACATTTAATTTTTTTTACGATTTCACCTTTTAGTTATTCAGCATTCTTATGTCTTAGCTTAGGTAAAATGGTACATTTACCTTTACGCACATCTAATTAAACCCAACTGACCACAGAGTTTTGACGGTGGAGCGCTCCAATAACAGGGGAACAGGGAAATTGTAAGCTCATCTCCTAATTTAGGGTTCAACCTATAGGTGTTACTCTAGAACAGGGGTCTCAAACTTGCGGCTCACGGGCCATTTGCGGCCCATGCAACGATATTTTGTTCACCTTTGGATTTGAATTTATTCAAAGTTGAATTTATAATAATATTTTATAGATTTGTTCTCCACATTTTATTGTAAATCTTATATATATATATATATATAGTTATCTGAACCCTGATCAGGAGTGTTGTATTACACAGAATCTAGGGGAAACTGATTTTTTCTTTTTGTTTTCTCTTTCTTTTTTATTGTACACTAAAAGCTGACGTGGCCCTCTGGTGAAATGATAGTGTGGCTCTAAACTTTGTGAGTTTGTGACTCTACAATATCTGCTTTGTGTTTTTAGAAAGTAGAGAATCTCAGATGCTCTCAACTCTCTATTTTAAACATCTGACAGTATCCAATGGACATATTTTGTATTTCAAACAATTGATCCAACTTTGAGGTTAAACCTTTAGCTGTGAATTAAATATCAATGGTTGAATTCTGTGACTTTGCAGATGCCATGCTGCAAAACAGAGGCATCTCACGGTCACAGAAAATTATGATCAAAGTCAACTGGACAAGAGGGAAGAGGCAGCACATCTCTACCAAATCTCTTGACGAACCCTTAACCTGGTTCACAATCAATAATTTATCTCCTACAGAACATGTGTCAATCTCAAGGCTCTTGGGCCTTTTCTGTGGGCCACCTGAGTTTATCCTGCGTATGGTTGATTTAACAATATATGGTAAAGAGTCTGTAATATTGTTTATAGCAGTCAGTTACGTTTTACTGTATGATGTCTGTATTTCTAATTCTCTTTTATTCATTTTTATTATTAAGTTTTGTGTTTTGTAGCCTTTTCAACTACTTTTTTCCTTGTCAGACCTTTGTCAGACCCAGACTGTTCGATAAATGTTAATCCTGTTTGTCCCCCAACTTAGACTGTGATTTAAATTTCGGCCCCTCGAGTGTTTGAGTTTGACAGCCATGATCTACAGCTTAATCCTGTTCAGGGTGAAGCTGGACATAAAGATGAGGTGGTAGTATTGGACTGATCCACATAGATGACAAAGAAATATGGTCACCCTTAGAGAGCAACAATAGCTGTTAGCTTTTACTGTTACTAGCTAATCGCTAACCTTCTTAGATAACTGTTTTGCAATGTGAGTGCAATGGAGGTAGTAAACCAGCGTCAGTAAAATCACTGAATGTCATACATTTTTATTAACCGTCTGTCTGTGTATTGTAATTACCTATGTTTTTCAGTCAGACATGTCTTCATGACGGTAAAAGTGGTGTATTCAGCCTGTATTCAATAATATTTCTGCATATTGATCAACATAGAAAGTGCTGCATTTCAGGAGGTGTCAGTCGTTGAGAACAGTTTTATAACCAGCAAGAAATCTTGTGAACAGTTAAAAAAGGAAAGAAGGAAAGCAAACGTCTCACTATTGTGATCTACACCAGTGTTGTGGCAGGTAATTACCCCTTAATAAAATTAAATTCCCCGTGTTCTGAAATATTTTCCTCCCTATAAAATCTTCCTACCCGAATTAACTGTGCATGGGCACAACAAGGATCTCTCAAGTGCACACAGCCTATAACTTTCTGCTACCAGACTGGTATAAAAAGTTAGAATCTTGTATCAATGACTCTGCATCATTTTGAGTTTATTGTTGTTGTCTTCACTGAGAAAATATTTCCTAATCAAATATAGTTGCATTATTGATGATGGAGTCCTAGCCATTCTATTGTTCAGTTCTTTTGTTGATATGGGTATGGATCAAGTGGAAGGAATAGACAGATGGGGACAAAAGGAAACATTATTTCTCTGTGGACCGG
>JAFBJS010004500.1:72930-100532 GCA_016785265.1 Paraplagusia blochii
AGCGTAGACCACTGTTTCCTGACTTTTTTGCACCATAGACCAGTTAAATGTCCTGTAATTTTTTTCATGGACCGGTCATTAAGTTGGCAGATAATAACCCCTTAATAAAATTAAATTCCCTGTGTTCTGAAATATTTTCCTCCCTATAAAACCTTCCTACCGGAATAACTGTGCATGGGCACAACAAGGATCTCTCAAGTGCACACAGCCTACAACTTTCTGCTACCAGACTGATATAAAAAGTTAGAATCTTGTATCAATGACTCTACATCATTTTGAGTTTATTGTCGTTGTCTTCACTGAGAAAATATTTCCTAATCAAATATAGTTGCATTATTGATGATGGAATCCTAGCCATTCTATTGTTCAGTTCTTCTGTTGATATGGTTATGGATCAAGTGGAAGTAATAGTCAGATGGGGCCAAAAGGAAACATTATTTCTCTGCGTCCCTGCACCAATTCACCCACGAACCAGTACCGTTCCTCGGCCCAGTGGTTGGGGACCACTGATCCCCACCACTGCACACAATGAAATGTCACCTCCAATCACCAAAGTGAACAGTGGGCAGCATTGAGTGCCCGGGGTGCAGTGAGTGGGTACGGTGCCATGCTCAGTGGACCTCTTTGGTAACCTAGCAGTCCAATCGAACCTAGAGCCCTCCGGTTCCTTAGTTTGGTTCTGGTTACTTAACCACTAGGCCACCACTGCCCTATTGCAACACACAGTTCACTCACTATACTGTAAGGCCATAATATTTGTTGCCCAACCTTTAAGCACCTAGTTCCACCATTTTCTCTGTTGCCCCATTAACCACATTCAAGGAAGAACCCTATGGTAAAATCAAGGGTGGAGGGAAAAAGAAATCAATTTCGTCCAATCTTGGTTTCCTCCTAAATGCACCAGTCCCTTCCGAACTGTAATTTTACCATATACAACGACACAAGCGCTGCAGAGAGGGTCTTGAAAGGTGCTTATTGCCAGTGGAGAGTCTGCGTGTATTGACAGAGGTCACAGATCTGCTGTCAGCTATAATAATGCAGTAAGTGCCTGTTGCTCAGAGACCATTTTTGCTGCCTCTCAAATGAAATTGCAGTCTTGCCAAGAGGTCACATGTCACTGAGGTTTTTTCAACCTTCTACACATTGGCCTAAACTAAATGTGTCAACATTCATTCTCTTTGCCCATTAATGTGGTGAAAACATCCGCTGATATTCAGCTGTCTGTTGTGGAAGTTGCACGGAAACATTTTACCTCAGAGGACAGATTCCTCTCCTGATATTTCTCCCATTTCTCATTTTGGACATGATGAATACTGATGTATCATAAAGTACTTTTGTCCGTGTTTGACATTTGTCCTTGTGAATGCTAATATCCAAACAATAATAAGGTGATTCGACCCCTTCTTCTGGCTCAGTGATCTGTTTATTTTCCCATCAAAGTATGAGCCAATTTTTTTTTTTCTAACTGTATTAAATGTATTTGTCAGCTGTTTCTCTATCTGACCACTAGATGGGGTAGCAAAGCCTGGATTATTATTACAGCAGAAATATACGTCCCCGGTGTAATATCAGACAGATACATTATGGCCCAAAATAACTGCATTGCCTATCGAGGTGGCTGTAAAGCCTGAGACTACTTCAGGTCCCTTAAGAAATAACAAAAATGATGATTTGAGGAGGTACTCTAAATGCACTTGTATATTTCTGAAGGTGACTGTAAAAGTGTAATCAGAAAGTAAGTATTTCTGCGTGTCTATTGATTTGATGAAGCTCTTAATCTTAGGCTGCCTGGAATAAACCTGTATTGTTGCTGCTGTTTGCAAAACTTTGTTGCCATTGTTGGCAAAACAGTGATATACATGGTATTTCCTTCCCACAAATGAACAGCATTTCTACAGATAATAAAACAGCACTGCTGCAAATAAGCATATTCTCCATCACTCAAGAGATGCATCAAAATTAAGACTATATACATACAAAGATATCCACATTGATAAAATGGCTAATTTGTTGATTTTCCAAAAATAAATTTGATCATTTTCACAACATAAACTTGCCCCAATACTCATTACATGCCTTATTAAACTCCAGTGTCATGTGAGACAATGTTGTAAGGCACCAGTCATCAGGTTTTGTTGAAAAAAAAACAAAAACCCACAATGAAATAAAATGATACGACCAACATTAAAAAATATAACCTTCATAAACTCTCCATAAAACTGAAGACCACACGTAGAAAGACAGGGATTGGTGCATGAGATCATCAGCTGTGGTGATTACCCCAATACTTTTAGTAAGATTGTTAATGCACATTTGTTATACTTAGAATGTTGTTGTAGTTTAGATGCACTGTTTCTTTCTTTAACTTTATTTTATTTACAGTATTATTTAATGCTAACTAGATGTCATTAATCGATTGCCCTGTAGCTGCAACCTCTTCAGTAGGAGTTAACTGTTGAAGTCAGAAAGTGGGTTACATTAACAGATGATACAAAACTGGGAACAAAAATATGTAAAAAAGTAGATAGTAAATTTATTAAGAAGCTTTTTTTGTTTTCTAATGGTGTCTTCAGATCCCCATCGATTCTCTTGCAGTCAACTTTTATATTGAACACAATCCTGTAAGAGCAAGCGTACAACAAGTGGCTCTGTTGCACCCTGTTACTGGCAGTCAGTCTGGAGGCCATGATCAAGGCTTGTGTATATATATATTTTTTTCCTTCATGTTAATATTTCTTTAAATATGTAGTACAGGGAATATAAAAATCCCCATCCAGAAATCATTACCTATCTGCAGCACCCAATTAAGCAACCTAGGGGGCAGACGCTTATTGGTGTCCAGAGAGAGAGTACATGTTTAATGTACAGGAAGAAAAAATAAATAAATACAATTCAAAATTTTTCTCATGTCCAGAAGACAAATCTGAAAATACTGTAGTTTTATTTTTCTGTTTATTTCTGCTGTTGATATGTTTCATTTATATTTTTATATATACATGAATTAGACCCATAATATAATTGGCTGATACAATAGTCTATTAATTCATCTGCTGTAGCTGGCACCACCCATGTCACACTGTTCCTTACTGTCAGCCTACCTGTGGGTGGTGAACCCACAAGAAGTTATGTGGGTCACGACGCCGCTATGTTCGCAGCACCTCAGTGGCAACCTGGCAGCTGGTAGGTTTCGAACCTGAAGCCTTTGCAAGAACCAAGTCCTCTTCCTTAACCACTAGGCCACCACTGCCGACCCAGATCTAATCCATAAATCGATTAATTCCTCGTTAAATGTATCATAGTGATTGTTTTTGAAAGCGCAACCTGAATCTGTCAGATCAAACAGATCGTCCCTCCATGCAGACTGTACATATGCTTCAGTATAAATAGTGGAGGCAGACTGCTTCAGTGGCATTTCCCTGGCAGAGAGAATCCACATTAATGTGATAGTGACAATGACAGTGATGCTAGTTGATAGATGATTTTTTTTGGCCCGGCTGTCATTAGCAGATGTAAACACCCGAAGGCAGTTGGAAAGGATGAGTTAAAAATAGTCTAATTAGAATTACAGCGATGGCCGTGTGGTGAGTCTGCTCACCTCCCACTCCATGCCCCTTCATATAAGGACAGTGTAAATGACACTTGGGAGACCTGATGTGGGATCCATCTCACCCAGCACCACTCTCCACAGTTAAAGTAAAAAGAGTACACTTGGCACTTATTACATTTCATCAGTCTCAGGTCTCACGAGAGACTTTGTTGACTGTAAAGTCATACTTGCAACAAATGAGGTGAAACAGGTCTGGAAGTCCAGCTGAGTTATTGCTGTGGAAATCAATTAATTATCCCGCTACCAGAAATACTCTGTATTTCGGCAGGAATTCTCCTCTGTGATTTGCGTCCTCATTATACCATTGACTATTTTTATAGCTGCACAAATTTAAATTCCATTCCAGATTTTGAAGAGTCTTATTTATTGCATGTAATCAGTTGTTTCCCTGGTGAATGGAGTCACACTCTTGTTCCTAAATTCAGTGTTATTAGTCGACTCCTCTGGCTTCCTCCAGACCCTTCCAGCCTCAGAAATTATTTAAATCCGGCTGCTAGCCTACGGTGCCGGGCTCAGTTCTTGTGCACAGCGTCCATTAATTCGAGCAAGGCACATTCATCAGAGAAGCCGTTGCTCTGGTTTCAGGCGGCTTCGCCTCTGCTGCGGCTGCTGCGGTTGCTGCAGGGCTATCCGAATGAGAGCAAAGTCACTAATGCATCCTTGTGGTCAAGGACAATGGGCTGCAAACAGAGCACAGATGTAGTTGAGGTGTAGAGAAGGACGCTGGAGAAAGAAAAAAAAAAACATTACAACTGCTAGAAAAACCAGACCTCACTTTCTATTGAGACCTAGAGAAGTACTTTTTAAAAAAACAACTGAGACAGTTCCAATGTCCTCCAGACCTCTACAGAACATCTTTCTTTTCCTCTGCACAATTCATCAGCTCCGTGTGACAGAGGACGATCGTGAATCTCTGAGGCGGCATACATGCCCTATACCTCTTGGCCTTATACACAAAAATGAACTCAATTTACCTCATGTGACATAAACATTATGTATATGTTCTTAATGTTTGCTGATTTTTGGTCATATTATGATAACAAAAGAACAATATTAACAATTCTGATGTCAGATGAATCTTGCAATGTTGTATATTTTATCATATAGCACCATCATCAATCAATACCTCTGGATCTATGACAATGAAAATATGTTCTAATCCAGCAAACCCGTCTCTTTTGGAGATATAAGAGAATATTTTGTGAGGATGAGCCAGTCTGTTATCATGAAAAGACAATCCTTTAGAAAGATTGTACTGATATAAGCAGATGTTAACACCATCTCTGGCCTACCTGCAGTACAGCTGTCAAATTTCGGATAATCTAATGCAGAAAAGGCCCTCAATACCCCTCTGACAATTGACTATTACTTTATGTCAAAAGTAAAACATTAAAATGGAAGTGAACTGCATCAGTGAGAGGCTTTTCATTTTGTCCTGCTTTGTAAGAGAGTGTGCAAGCTTTTTGGTTGTTCCACAGACAGACAAAAAGATGGAGCATGACGTGATCTTTTTTCGGCTTCCTGACAACAGAGTTAATGTGTTCTGGGTTAAAACCATGAGATGAGACCCACTAGTGGAATAAAGACTTGGTTTCAAAAGAAAAAAAAAAAAAAAAAGACAGACGGTGCTGTTCGGCACTGCAGGTTCTGCAAGTTGTTCACTTCATTTACATGCTGTCCCGCTTTTGTGCATTAGGCATCTGCAGGTGTGTTTACAACTGTATAAGTCATAAAAGTTATGACATTGGCTGCCGTGCAATTCACTTCAATACAAACAACCTCTCTCTCATCCGATGCCTACTGCTGGTGTCAGCATGTCTTCTGTCTTTTAGTGACAGAAATGCACAGACATATTTATGGCCATAGGCCCTGAATCACTGCCTGTGGGTTGTATACATCATACTGTAAAAGCAGGGGATAGATTACTGCCTGATGACTGTGCAAGCCTAGGATTGGGGAACAAATTGGCTGGAGTGAACCAGGAGTCCAAAGAGAGACCCAGCTCCTCAGAGAGTGGCCACGGGCTTCACTGCAGAGAGGCATTTCTGCCCAGGGTGGCTGCCTCCCTGCACTTGTCACACTCAGTTAGCTCAATGAGGTAATGAATACACCGCTGTACATTTTTCATGAGGGAGGCAGGAGAGGAGAAATCTGCTCTTTATCATGCTTTTATTATGGTACTTTTCACACAGACACACACACACATACACTCTTCCCTTGCAACTCCCGCCGGATTATCATGATGCCGCCTGAGCGTGATGTTTAATGTTAACACTCCCCCGGGGAGAGCCAGCACAATGCAATGTCACTTTCAGTGATGAATATGTTAACTGCAGCAGATATTAAAGCGGCAATTAATCATGACAAAGTCGGATAACAGCGCTTGTCAGCTTTTTTTTTAGAGATGGCAATAAAAGCCATCGCTGTACCTTTTCACATCTCGCATCATTACAATGATTATGGACGCCTGGTCTTGAGATCCCGAAAAAAAACAGAAGGCTGCTGAACATGAAAGGAAAACAGAATGATGAAAAGATGCACGTGAATGAATACAAGTGTTGTTCATAAATAACCATCCGGCGAGTAATTAGGAGGTGACTCCACTTTGCCAGTAAATTATTGACTTGAGCAATTTTTTCGCATAAGAGAACACAGGACTAGCAAGTGAAAAAAAAGCCTGTGTGATAATATTATTGGCTTCCAAACAGGATTACAGACCCAAACAACACCACAGTGTTAGTGGTTTAAATAAAATGCATAATTATGTCCGGCTTCTTTTGTGTTTTTTTTTTTGTAAGGAATTAAACACATGGTCGGAGATGATTTGCTGTTGCTGCCATGTCTTTTTTTTTTTCGGGGGGGTTGTTAGCACAATTATGAAACCACCAGTGATAGGACTGACAGCGGCTCACACCAGCCTTCATCAGCTCTGACACCCAAAGGCCATGTTTTTCCAGACACAGCACAGCATGAATGCCATTTAACAAGCTGAAGGGCTTAAAATACAGACTGAATATGATGGGAAGTTCAGTAAACAATCAAAAGTGAAGCCAAACTTCATTAATAACTATGTGGTCAGTACTTATTAACAAAGTTTGTTTGTTCAAAACTTGAAATATAATAATGGCTCTAATTTACAAAAAAAAACATGATGAATTCTGTACAGGATTTCTGCCTGTGGAACAGTAATGTTAGACATGATTACTACCTTAACTCCCAGTGTCAAGAAGACTATAGTGTAAAATCTCACATGATATGGTCTGAAGGTAAAGAGCCAAGGAAGGAAAAGAAAAGGAAAGCAAACTCCTTGTCATTGTGACATTGTGACATTGTGACTCACACCACTGCACACAATGAAATTCAACCTCAACCAACACTATCCCATCACCATAGTGTACAGTGGGTGCCATACACAGCCATACCCAGTGGACCTCAGTGGTAACTTGGTAGTTGGTGCATTCGAACCTGGAACCCTACGGACCCCAGTCCGGTTCCTTAACCACTAGGCCACCACTGTCCCAACCCCAACCCAAAACACATGAATTAAAAACAGTAGTAGTAACTGTTTCCAAGAATAGTCCCTTACAGGTTTCCTCAAACAAACAAACACGATGACATTGTGATCTGCATTGAGAGCAGGCAACAGATTAGAGGAGAACCTAGAGAGGTGGAGGTTTGGACTGGAGAGAAGAGGAATGAAGGTCAGTCATAGCCAGATAGCGTACGTGTGTGAATGAAGGGGAACAGTGGAATGACGAGGTTACAAGGTTGCAAGAGGTGGAGAAGGTGGAGGTGTTTAGACACTTAGGATCAACTGTTCAGAGCAGTGGAGACTGTTTACAGGACAGTTGTGAGACCAGCCATGATGGCTTGATTAGAGAGACTAGTAATAGATAGAAGACAGGAGACAGAGCTGGAGGTGGAGGAAATAAAGATGCTGAGATTCTCTTTAGGAGAGACAAGGGTCAGGAATGAGGTGATTAGAGGGATAACACAGACAGGAAGGTTTGGAGAAAAAGCTAGAGAAGACAGATTGAGATGGTTTGGACATGTTCAGAGGAGGGACAGTGGTTATATTGTGAGAAGAATGCTAGACATTGAGCTACTAAGTAAGAGACGAAGAGGAGATTGATGGATGCAGTGAGAGAGGACATGGAGGTGGTTGGAGTTGGAATTGAGGATGCAAAGGACAGGGTGAGACGGAAATTGTTCACTCGCTGTGGCAACTCCTGAAAAACGGGATAAGCCGAAAGGAGGAGATGTATGTATATACTGTATATCTTTTTACCGGTCTAAGTGTCTGTCATACATATTGAGAGACAAGCTAAATTATTTCTAAAAGCTTTGAATTTTTTTGCTTTGGTCCAGGGCCAGTATATCTGTTATTAACAGGGCTTTGAACCAGTTCAAAGAACAAAAACGGAAACTTTTGGCATTTTGCTTGGAACAGAACCAAACAAACAGGAACCAATGTATTTTTTTGGAATAGAAACACTTATTTAACAACAATGGTATCTGGTTGATGCAATATTTTTTTGTTCTAACTGGTAAAGGAACATGAATGTTGGTGGAACCTAGAACCATTGGCATAGAATTCTGGTTGAAAGTCCTACTGTAGACTTGGCTACTACTTTGACTTCTTTGAAGACCGAATATGACTATGGGCTATAGAGAATTTTTTTTAAAAACAAAATAAAAGCAAAAGAACTGTATAGAGCCATTATTTCTAAATAAAAACTTATGTTCAGGAACAAAATTTTATGTTTCTGGTTTTCATTGTTGATCCTTGAACTGGTTCATAGACCTGGTCATCAGGGTGAATTTTAAAAGACTTTTAGTAGAACTCTTCTGTATGTATAATATTTTGAAAAACCATCCGCTATGTTGTTGGACTGTTGTCATCAATCAGCTACTTGATTGGTTTGGCATGATCACATGTTGAACTGTGCCACGGCTCGTGAGCCACAATCTTACTACTTATCAAGAGAGTTAGTTCAGCATGAAATGTCTTGCAACAGAACTTTTTGCCTTAAGCTAAACATAACTTCTGTTTTTATGAACTTAAGATGGTGTCGTTCAGAGACATTGGACTGAGATGAAACGATAATAGAGTTCAGCCTATGGCCGACCCTGCATAAATAAGGTGCATAGTCATCTTTTACAGACCATAACCTGGAACTCTATCCATGAATAACCTTATCCAACTGATCGATCCATTTTTTTAATATTACCTCATGCACTATTATTTTTTTTTTTGCCTTAGCTCAGAAAATCATCCTGTTTGGTAATTATCCACATCTATGTTGTGTCTCTTACCGTCCTATTTCAACCCAGGGCAGAATTGTGTTGAGTACCTTTTGTGTTGGACGGACCATTTTAGAAAATCCCCACTTTTGCAATATTTCCGTCTCTTTCCATCAAAGACTGCCACTCCACACTTCAGCCTTTTATCTGCACACCTGTGAATTTCAATTACAAAATAAGACACTGCATTAGGCAAAGAAACACTGAGGGTAATGGATTTTCTGTGTCGCTTGAAAAGATAGAGTTGTACATTGAGATCTTGGTTTTCATTATTAAACCCTACACCATGGTTGTTTCCATTATCCGGACCAAAGTGAAATTACCAGCTTTTGAAACTTAAATGTATCAAAAGCCGGAGTCTGGTCAACCACAGCCCCAGCCTCAATCTCCTGTCTGACACGTTGGGCTTTTTGTGTTTGAAAATGAAAAAGAAAAAGTGGGGAAAAAAAAAAAAAAAGTGTGCAGCTTTGTTTGCACCAAGGTCTGTGGTCCTCACTGTTTTTGTACACAGAACACCCTAAGGGAAAGTAATGCATTATGTACATCAGTTACTTATACATTCACTGAGCAAACTCAACTTATTTGTCAGGACCTGGATGATGAATTACCACAGGAGGAGAATAGAAACGCAAAATGTTTGGGAACGTATATTCTACAGGGGCTCACACAAAGTTGCTACTGTTTTGATAACTTAGCAATGCACAATTCTCCCAGACTGACAGCAATGTATGCAGATGCCTGAAGTACTCAGTACTGAGCCTGTGGATACAACATTGGTTTAGGAAGTTTTCAACACACAGGTCACATTGGTGGAGGCTGAAATGCTGCAACATTGTCCTCCAAGATATGCTACGCTTTATCACTCACTAACCCGCCCTATTACAATCTACGATAGATGGGGCCAGATTGAACCTGCAGAAGCGCATCTTGCCCCAGATTGTCTGCAGAAAATAGGGGATTTTCTTTCCCTGTGGGCTCGGATCTTCACAATGTCACCGAGGCAAGTTAGTCGTCTGATATCCGCCATATCCTGTTCCTCTAAAGCCCAGCTGTAGTTAACCGAACCGTATCTGTCACCGGGTTAGATATGCCCCACAGATGTATGTATGGCCACACATTTCAGCACTGCAACAGTGAGTGTCATCCTCGGCTGCAGGCAAGACGAGGCAGGGAGGTGAAATTGAAGATGTGAATGTCTATCTAACAGCCGAGGAGGGGTAGTAAAGAAAGGAAGGAGGAGGAGGAAGAGGAGTAGGAGTGCCGGAGATATAATACCAGATCTATAAAGGACAATTTCAGGCTCCAGACTCTGGAGACCCAGGCGTTCAATCATGAAGTGATTCAGTGAGATTGATCAAGGAGCCCCGTAATCACATGGGAATGTTACATGTGGACGACTCGCTAAACTGTCAGGAGATTCAGGGCTGGATTTAATGGATTTGAGGTAATGTGCCTAGAAATCATCTCTGGAGGTGCAAATGGAAACCTCAAAGCTCTTCTTGACCAGCATTTAACAGCTGTCTGGTGAAATTAACGTCGAGAACTGCACTGTTCAGGCCCATAAACCACTGTCGGAGAAACACAGGGCTGGAATTTACTCTGTATTCAGGCCAAAGTCATTTAAAGGGACAAACTCTTGCAGAAAAAAAAAAAGAGCGTGATTGGATATCTGCTAATGAACCAAGCAGTTGATAACGGGTCCATATTAAGTAGAGAGTCCACACTCACTCAGAGATAACAAGGCTTTTTGTTTCAGACATTTCTATTTAAATGCTCAGAAACGCTGCAGAATTTGAAGTAATACCGCAACTCGTCATTGAACATTCGTAACCTTCAGCTGTTTTTTTTTTTTTTTTTTTCTAAAGATAAATAGAACTTAGGACCCGCAGCCTTCATAATTATTCAGTGAAATTTGGGAGAAGTGCAGCAGTTTGGGCTAGGAACACGCCGTCATTTAAACAGTCTGTTTAAGTGACATTAGAGGTGTAAATATTGAGAAAAATTGGTAATAAAACCAAGGTTTGGACTCTAACAGGTCTGTATGATTAATTAGTGGCATAAAGATGGTCGAAGCCTAATGACATCTCTTATTTCTGAAACGGGCTTTTACACCAATTCACAGACTACTTTCCTACAGGTGGCGGTAGTGCAAAGTTATTTTGACAGGAGGCATTTACAGTAAAAAACAGTAAAAAACAAATGAGCAGTAATGAACTAGTACACCAAACAATGCGAAAATTAAATAAAAATAAAGTAAGTTCTCTAGTAATCGCTTCATTTTATGCCCCCTTGTGGTAGGACGATGGCAGTGGTTATAGACAAATTATAGACACATCTGGACAACAGTTTGTGTTGCATCTCTATCCACTGTTTCATGAACTGTATTTTGTTTCTTTTTTCTTTGTTTAAGAAAACTCACCAGGGGAACTGCTCTGTATTTAACCCATCTGTGCAAAACATTCTGGTGTAATTTACACCAGACCCACAGAAGCAGAGGGGTGAATGTTGGTAATGTGCTGCTGTGTCTCTGGTGTCTCTCCACACACAGGTAATGTTGTCTCAGAGGGATTTTTTTTTTTGTTTTTTATTTTTTGAGACATGAAACAAGTCCTGTAATAAAAGCCATCACAAGGCTGCCAGCAGACAGGACTATTGACTCCTGCTCTCAGTGGTCTCAGAGAGGTGATAACTTTCTGCTTTGAAAACTTTAGATTGAAGTCGACGCTGATGTGGTTTGATCTGCAGCTTTAATCTAATGTTTTTTTTTTCCATTTCTGAACTTTAATGCTACAACTTTTATATAAACCTGTGACAGACTTTGGGAAGAGATCATGCTTTGCATTTTATAAAATTTTTAATTTTTAAAATTTTAATTAATATGTTCTATTTATTAAAACCAAAATTTAACCTATAGGCAAAAGGAAAAATGTTGATTTGAGTTTATCAAAATAATAAAATATAAATTATAGATTTAGCATAATCTGATCATTTTTGTGGGGTTAAATAGATGTTTACAAATATTAATCAATATTTGCTATTTTACAGTTACAACTGAAAAAAATAAATAAAAATAAAGTCCTAGATCTTTCATTTCTGTTGTCAGTCATGTGACTTATCAGATGTAAGAAATAACAAACACAACCACTCGAGGGAGACCTCTTCAAGGTCTGGTCCATGGGTCAAATGTGGTACATATACAGGTTTAATTATTGGCCCATCATTATTTAAAAAAAATAGATATATTGTATATAGCAGGAAGAACACAATTACATATTCATACATGCATACTAGTTTCAAAGTACAATTAAACAAATGTTTTTAGGGATTACTTTTTAATTTGCATTTTCATCTTAGCTCCTGGCTTAATTTATAAATTTTTTTGGATTCGTTTTTGGATCGTTGATTTCTGGTGTCAGTCATGTGACCGATGGCATGTAATAAATAACAAACACGACCACTTGAATTCTATTCAATTTCTGGCCCGTGTGTCAAATGTGGTACATATACAAGGTTAATGTGGCCCATTATCATTTAAAAATTATTATACCATGTCAATTACATACATAGCTGAAAACAGACAGTAACATATTAATATATATGTGTATACATATATATATATATATATATATATATATATATACACACACACACAGAATATGCAAGTTTTAGAGTGCAATTTACCAAATGTTTTTAAGGGGTTGTTTTTTATTTATTTATTTTTTTCTTAGCCTGTACTCCTGGCATAGTTTAAACATTTTTGGGATTCTGGTGGTTTCATTATTCATACTATTTTATCATACTTAGTAATGTAAGCAGGGAAAACTAATATACACCTACATACGGAATAGAGAGCAGACAGAAACAATAAATGTAAATTTCTTTTAAAAGTAAAATAAAGTTCTTCTCCGAATTAACTTAATTTTTGCTTCAGAGAATAAGCATTTTTAGCTCCGTCAGGTCGGAAAAGAAAAAGCTTTTCATGGAATCTGCTCCAAACAGAGTATGGATTACATTATCAGCTTAACTAGGGCTTTTATTATACACTAACTTATTGAGTTAAAAATGCAGTGTCCTATTTTGCTATTTAATTAAAGTCTAAATCTGGCCCTGGGGCATTGTTATATCGACTAATTTGCCACCCTAGGTAAAAGGTTCGGACACCCTGACCTAGCACAAAAGTGAAACAATATTTAATTACCCTGCTCTTATGCCTGTATAATAACATGCTCACAAGGCTAAACAATACAGCTCTAATGCCTAAAGAACTGAGGCTCCCACTCTGGTGCAGGGTTAGATTTTTTTTCCACCAAGATTCACAGAATAATAAACTAAGGTGTATTTAAAATTTAATGCCATTATGATTACTGCACACTCTTAATTTTCTTCACACGGAAGCGAATTATACCTTTTTTTTTCCCTTTTTTCTTTTTTTTTTCTCTTTTGCGAGTAAAGAAAAGTCTAATTGTGACTCTTTTACATCGTTGACCAGAGGGTTCAGGGTTCTTTGTTTAGAAATGACAGAAGGGGCTCATTGCCATAAAATAATAATGGATTTCATCACCTACTGTAATATGAACACATCTCATCTGCCTGTGCAGCAGAGAGGTCTAATTACACAATCACAGCGTTGCCGAGCCCCAGTGCATGGCCTGTGGGTTTCTGTGAGAGATGCTTCTAATTAATGTCACGTCTTTGAAGGGCTGGAGATGGTAACCACTGCTGGGATTTTGATGTCAAAGAATCAGATGCGACGCTGTTTCTGATGTGCAGACTTTATAGACACTTTTTTTTTCTTTCACCCCCATCACTTTCTTCTTTCCAGTGCTACACAGAACCAAACTTGTGTTAGCGCTGGTATTTGAACCAGTCTGAAGGCATTTGTAAATGTTAATGGCCTGGACACGGCAGATGAAGGTGACAGATAACATCCTCGGTCAGAGTCATTACTTTCCAGGCGGAGACACAGCAGGAAAGCTGCTGGGGAAATTAGACATTGCACAGCATTTTGTTGTAAAATGAAATAAAAAACAAAAAAAACTGGCCTTAGTCTGTAAGTTTGTATTTCGCTGCTTTTTATTTATTTATTACCTCTGCAAGGAGTCTATGTTGTCAGCAGAGTCTGGGCAGCCTAGGAGCAGAAGACCCTAGGAGGAGAAGATGGATTTTGATGAAATCATTTGGAGATTTTACTTTTGGCCCAAGGATAAAATTATTGGATTTTTGTGATTATTGGGATGTGGACAGAGGCAGTGGATTGTTTTTTTTTTTTTTCATTTTATTCATGTCCACATGGTCAAAAACTGCTTTGACACAGTGAGAAACAAGTGTTTATTCTCAAACATCCAAAGTAACAGACTGTGCATAAAAAAGAACAGAAGTTAAAAATGATGTCAGAGAGTAAAAGAATGACTCAACTTACAACACAATAGACAGTAAAAGGGTAATGTATTGGAGAAATGTACGGGATGTGGTTTTAGTTTGACTACTATTCTCCACTAATCATGTAAAGGGGAAATTACTTTTTATCTGTGAAGAACAGATTATAATCTCTGGTCAAATTAGGAGCAGTGAGCAAGTAGTTTTAATTAAAATACAAAGTGCTAGTTCTGATCATTACACATATCAGTGGCTGCTTGCTCTTCATTCACCAAAGCAAACGTCTCATACAGATAGAATGTCCGAGACGGACGAGTTTGCATCGTCATGCAACAGGTTTCTACAAAACAAGTTCCTGAGCCGGCAGCTCATCCAAATATACAGCAGTCTCTAGTGCATATAAGATCTGTCCAATGAAGTGAATTTAGATGAGAACTTGACCTTCTCCAACATCAGGAGATCTAAATATTCTGCAAGCAGACATCAGATGTTGGAGGCTGAGAGGGATTTCCATACCAATAAAAATGTCTTACTGGCTATAAGGGAGGGAAGGCAAAAACATTGTTGTGGATGTTTGTGGCCAAAGACTGCAGTAAGTAGTTCCATCTTTGGAGGTTGGACTTGACCATCATTGATAGTATAGTGAACGTGCAATTGCAACATCAATGTATCTAAATCCTGTGTTGGTTAATTTTTTAGGGTGAAGTTAAAGATGGTAAGTCTGTGACTAGTTGTTTGTTTGGAAAGTTTTGGCTTATAGAGATGTTAAGCCTATGTCTGTAAAGGTGACCAAATTAGTTTAGTACTGTAAGAATACATGGTATATTTAATAAGGGATCAGTAACACATAAAAGCAGCATAAAATCATACTGCATATCGTGGAATTTGATGTTTTATGCCCCATCTCTTAATCTCCTCTAAACCAGTGTTCCCCAACCTTTTTGGCGCCACGGACCGGTTAAATGTCTCTGGAACGTATGAGTTCACCCTGGACACGATCACACACACTCTGGGTTTCGTTCCAACGCTTTATTTACACGTGACAGTGTTCTTTGGCACAGTCACAATCTCAGTCACAATCTCAGTCTTGTGCTCTCGTGCACAGCCAGACGCTTTCTCAGTCTCTGCTCCAGGTCTCTCTCCCTCTGGTCCCGGCTCCTACTAATATAGAGTGCAGTATTATTATGAGTATTACCCTCACCTGTGATATATGCTGCGGCTGGGTCTCCACTCCTGTGCTCACACTGCTGCAGCTGACCGCTAACCACCGCCCTGCCTCCATAGCCTCGTACTATTTTCAAAGACCGGTCAGTAAGTTGGGGCAGGTAATACCCCTTATTAAAAGTAAATTTCTGGTGTTCTGAAATATCTTCCTACCTATAAAATCTTCCTACCTGAATTAACTGTGTATGTTCACAACAAGGGTTTTCCAAGTGCACCCAGCCTATAATTTTCTCCTACCAGACCGTTGTACAAGGTTAGAGTCTTGTATCAACGACTCTGCAACATTTTGAGTTCATTGTTGTTGTCTTATAGTCTTATAGTTGCATTAGTGATGATGGAATCCTAGCCATTCTATTGTTCAGTTCTTTTGTTGATATGGGTATGGATCAAGTGTTAGTAATAGCCAGATGGGGCCAATAGGAACCATTATTTCTCTGTGGCCCAGCACCAATTCACCCATGGACTGGTACCGGTCCCCGGCCCAGAGGTTTGGAACCACTGCTCTAAGCAACCCATCCATTTTCTCAGCTACAAAAAGCAGTCTAATAGCTTAGGCAAAAAATAATCGGGCGACCCAATTGGATTCCCTCTTAATGTGGGAAACTGAAGCACAGTGTGAGGAGCAGAGTAAATTGACCCATGAAATAAAATTAATATTGAAGCCAAACTATCTTCGGGTCAAAAAGAGAAAAGCTCACTCCACTCTGTCAAAGGCCTTTCCGGCATTGAGTGATATTATGGCCTCTGGGATGTTTGAAGCTGTAAGCGAGGCAGGAAGAGAAGCCTTGGCCAGAAAGCCAGGTTGTTAAGGTCGACCATCACTGTGCGGTGCTTAGTTAGTTCCTCTGCGACTTCAGGCACGTAATCCTTAAAGATCTGGATTGGTTCTCCTCGGTACTGGAGTTTTCCTTGCATTTCACCAGCCTTAAGAATTATCTGTTTCTTTGGTCTGACATTGGTGGAGAAACCTTATTGCTCTCCATCGGATGGGCAGCTGCATCCATTTTTGCATCTGTCTTAGATATTAAGTGCTCAGATAAAAGTTATTTTGCTTCAAGGTGACTGGGTTTTACAGAAATTACAAGTTTTTTAAAGTCATTGCTGCGTAAGACTGCTGCTTTTCACACGTTCATAACACTTAAAAAATGAATTAGAATAACTACATTATTTAAAAAACAATACATTATGTATGAACTGTATAACATTGTATAACTTTATGTAAGATTACATTTTCTAAAATTGGATGATAACTTTCTCAGACTTGAAATACAATACAGTAGGTTTATAGAAGTATAATGCAGTTCTTAAGTTTGGTTTATTTAGTGGCTGTCTTGACAGTTGAGGGAGTGGGACTGGAATATTTTAGGTCCCAATCTACCAGGTGAGATGCACCTGGTAGATTGGGATGCTGTCGCCCCTGCGATCCAATAATGGATAAGAGAGGATGAAGATGAATGAATGAATTAATAACCCAGTGTGCTATGATAAAGGTATCAGGCAACGTTATTGTATATATGATTATATTTTTAATCATCTCAAACACTGAGAGACAAGCATATAAATGAGTACTAGGTATAGTACACTGGTCGTAGACTGAGGCAGCCGGGATTAATTGACCTTATATGGAAATGCAGAGATGGGGTGGAGATATGTTGGTGGTGAAGTAAAGAAGGAAGAGGTGAAGGTTGATGGTTGGGGCAGCAGATACAGTGAGAAGCTTAACCGTGGAGAGAAAACTAAACACATTGAAATGAGTTGTTTATGATACAGGAGAGGGTTATGGGATAGACTAGGAAAGGCCTCTACTCATTAAGTTCTTGTATGCACAAGCACATCTCTTGGCGTCTCCCAAATGAGTGAGTCTGCTTTGAGAGCACCCTTAGTGATGAACCAACAGGTTAAGTTCAACCTGACCAGAAAACCTAATAGATGTCTGTCAAGGCTCCCCCGCTGATCTGAGAGGAGCCTGCCATGATGCATGTACATGCATTTAAGTTTATTTATCTCAATCCTAGTGGCTGGCTGGCAGGCACGTCTCCCTGCTGGAGGTGCAACACCGTTGTCTGGCAACCCCCCTGATCAAAGAGCCTTGCGGCTTGGCCATCGCTTCCTCAAAGGGTAACGCTGACATTGCCGCACCGGGATTGCAAAAAGATAACAGGGAAAAAGCAGGTACATGGCAACAGCCTCCAATTATCATCCTCTGCCCTTCAGTGTTTATTACCTGAAGCTGAATTATTAATCATCATTTGAACTGCCGCTCCGTGAGAACTGCGTCTTTGTCAGCTACATAAGCATTATCTTTTACCTTTAAATAAAAGGGAAAGACAAGAGAAATTATGCTACAGCTCCATGACCTTTTAAGTTTTAGGTTTTTTGAAGGCAAATTGGGATCATCGACATTGAAGAATTCCATTTTGCCTTTATTAAAGAGCGCATAGGCTTTTTCATTCACAAGTATCAGACTCTTAAAAGCCAAACTCAACAGGAAGACTTTAATTTAATATTGGCCTTTTCATTTATTATGTGAGTTATGAGAATGATATAAAAGTATCTATCGGTGATTATAACAAAAACTACATTTGAAGAGATGAACTGTAGGGCATAAGCATCAATGGATAACAATAATAGACAGTGGTAAGAAAAAACGTGGTTCTGAAAAAGTAAAAATATGAGCTTATGTATATTTACCTGCGCCTTTATCCAGGGGTACCCAATAGGTAGATCTGTTTATACCAGTAGATCTCCAAAGGAGTGCTGGTAGATCCTGAGCAATAACTTATAAATAAATAGTAATTAAAACTAGAAATGTAATTTCAATTCAAGTTGTGAATCACTGGGCTAAAGTGAGAATCATATATGTATTGAGTCAGACACTATGACATACATATAACATAATTAAGAGACAGTTTTTTCAATGTAGGTAGATCACTTCAGCCTGGTCATTTGACCCCCCACCCTCACCGCATCAAAAATAAATCCTTTGTTTGTTCGTTAAATTTGACCAATGTGATCTTGCTGTAGTACTGAAGCTCCAGGCTGCATAGCATCATGGCCAATCCAACAAAGTCAAAATCACATCAAGCCCGGTCATGTGGTTAATGCTGCCTGCAGCTCTGATTTCACCGGTAGTCTGAAAAAATAGGAACAAAATAGGCCCTAGGGTCCTCCCCTGAGGGACGCCACAATGCTTCAGTTTGCTTAGATGAACCATGAACTATACGTGGGTGTCATTTATTTAATTGCAGTCATAGATATCTAAATAATCCTGCAAATGTGGACTTTACTCATCAATATATAGTACATTGGTACATGGTTGGTATGTTTTTCTATTTGTTACTGTTTTCACATAAAATAGGCTCCAGGTGTATGTTATGCATGTGACAACATTGGTGGCATATAAATCCTTAGTCTCCTGCTGTGTTTGCAATAATTTATGGCCATATAACTGCTTTCCACTTAACAAAGACGTAACTCTAATGAGTTATGAGGACTCAGCATTAGAAATACCTGTTATGACAGACACGCAGTGTAAGTCAGTAATGTCTAGTCGTCGTCAAACAGACTGGAGCAACCCACCTGCACAATTACAACTACCACTGCAACTGCTATTGTATCATCAGACTAGGTCTCTTTTGTGGGCTGGTGCAGTAGGTCTCTAATGGCTCCTTCACCAGTGGCAACTGCTTTACTTTCACAAGCATTAATGTCATCTACGTGATGAATGTTCTGTTTTTTTTACTAGGAGAAAGAAAAGAAAGACTGACTAACCTACAGTATTCAACTGTCTCAGACGTGGGCAAACTTTTTGACTCCGGGGGCACAGTTGGTCCTAAAATTTGACATGGGGACAGAGTCAAGAGCAGTAAGAGAGTATTCATTTGAACTAAGATGAATGCCATGCAAAACTCATGTATAAAACCTATAATCCTACTTTTTAATAGCATTTGTTGACATCGTCTACCTTGGAAACACAGACATTGCAGGGAAAGGCATGAGTATAATGATAATATAAATTAATTATTTAATTAGGATAAGATTGTCAGGCCGCATTAGAAGCTCAGCGGGCCGCATCTGGACCCCAGGCCTTATTTTGCTCATACCTGTTGTGGCTGCTTATCTATCACTGGAGGGATTACTTTTTTTGCTTTAGGTTTGTTCTTTTTTCTCTCTACATAACTTCCTGTATGGTTTGTCTCAAACGGTAAAGCACCAAATTTTTCTTAGCAAAATCTATCATGTCACAAGTAAATATTGAAGAAATACAGAACACAGATGTGCATTTATTTGAAACATGAACACAGTAACAAGAGAAATACAAAAAAATCACTTTCATATCAGAACTCAATTGTACATCCAAAAAGATAGGAAAACAGGAAACGGTGAAGTTCCCTTACAGTTTCTCTTCATGTCATCTGATTCTCCTTCAGCGTTGGCTTTCCATTGTTTTTTTATCTTTTTTTTTTTTTTTTTTCCCATTTCACAGTAAACCACAGCGTTCTAAGAAGTGATAACACAATTGTAGTTTTTACTTTGGTGGTAAAGGAGCAGGTGTCTGGGTTTCTCAGGTGACACCGTGTGTTGAGAAACTGAGGTTGAGGCCTTTAGAGCCCGTTAGTCTTCTGTACATCATGTTTTATTGACCTCTGGTTTCAATTGCTGAATAAAAAACAGAGGTTATAAAAATATTTTTTTTTCTCAAATCCTTAAGCTTGAATGACCCCAGTATTTTTATATATTCATAAATAATTTAATACATAGATAAATAGATATTCTGTGGGTAAATTACAAACCTTCAGAAAAGCATTTTTTTTTTCTGTAATGCAGTAGGGATCAGGTAATAAATGACGGATTGTTTAAGGGCTGCTGTCCGACCCTGATGTCCGGTAGACTGGGTGAAAGGCTAAAGTTTACAAGTGGACCAGCGCTGGTGTCGTGTGCCAATGTTCTCTGTGGCCATGCTGGTCTCTTAGCTGTGCTGGCACTCGTTCTTAGTGCAGGTGGCCTGACGCTCAATTTGCCAGGTTCCCTCCTCGTATGTGCAGTAGCAGATTGTGCACTCATTGATCTTCACCTCCCGTCCAGCTGGTATTACTGTCGTGTCCGCATAGCAATTTGGTCCTGGTGGGTGGTACAAGGAGAGAACAAGAGTTAAGGTTCTGAGAGAACTATGGAAACAGTTTATGCATTTTAATGCGGTTGGGGGGCAGAGAAATTGACGTTTGCTCATGTGATTTATTCTCTTGTGTAAATGTTAAGTAGTTGAAAGGCACCTAACAACCTCTTCGTTTTGGTCGCGGGAGTAATACCTGTAGTACTTCTGGAAAGTACAGTAAATCCTGAGGCTTGGTCCAGAATCAAAAATTGAGGGTTGTCAGTGTGAGTCCTAATACTTTAGGTGGAGTACACTATCTCAGCGAGTCGCAGATCACAAAGCGGCAGAAGCTGCTGCATTTTTATATGTTCATGTATATTGTTCAGTGGCCTCTTTTTTTTTTTTTTACATGCATCCCCGTGAGATTATCACATTTTTGCCAAAATGTCTGCAGCACAACATTGTAATCAAATCATCTTCTTTTTCTTTCAGCCACAGGGAGTCAACAATTTCCATCTCACCCTGTCCTCCGCATCCTCAACTCCAACTCAAACCACCTCCATATCTTCCCTCACTGCATCCATCAATCTCCTCTTTGGCCTTCCTCTTCGTCGCTTACCTGGTAGCTCCATGTCTAGCATTCTTCTCCAAATATAATCACTGCCCCTCCTCTGAACATGTCCAAACCAAGATGTGTATAAGAGACAGTGGCTACGGCACAGCTCCCTGCAGCTGCTCTCCTGAGCTGCAGCCTAATGAACTCCTGGGCCCTGATATCCCAGCACTGCAATAGATCAGCTCATGTTCAGGAGCATGCTTAGACCCACACATGCATAGGCAGCCTTACTCCATCACAATACCCCGTGGCTCCTAATAGGCCAATATAGAATAAAGGTTGCACTGAGTGGTGCACTTACAGTAGCCCACAGTAATAGTACAAGGTAGGGTCAAGCGCTCACACAGCAGTGTGTGTCTGCGGATGTGCAGGGGATGAGATTAATACAATTTTGCTATAATGCAGTACAACATTGTCAAATTGTCAAAGTACGATATCTTCTTCTTCTTCTTTCGGCGTATCCTGTTTTTCAGGGGTTGCCACAGCGAGTCAACAATTTCCATCTCACCCTGTCCTCCACATCCTCAACTCCAACTCCAACCACCTCCATGTCCTCCCTCACGGCATCCATAAATCTCCTCTTTGGCCTTCCTCTTCGTCTCTTACCTGGTAGCTCCATGTCTTGCATTCTTCTCCCAATATATCCATTGTCCCTCCTCTGAACATGTCCAAACCATCTTAAACTGTCTTCTCTAGCTTTTTCTCCAAACCTTCCTGCCTGTGTTGTCCCCCTGATTACCTTGTTCTTGATCCTGTTCATCCTTGTCACCCCCAAAGAGAATCTCAGCATCTTTAACTCCTCCACCTCCAGCTCTGTCTCCTATCTTCTACCTATTTCTAGTGTCTCTAATCCATACATCATGTCTGGTCTCACCACTGTCCTGTAAACCTTTCCCTTCACCTTAGCTGACTCTCTTCTGTCACAAATCACTGCAGAGACTTTTCCCAGTTGTTCCATCCTGACTGTCCTCTATTCTTCTCTGTTCCACAGTCTCCACTGCAGTTGAGCGTAAGTATCTGAACTCCTCCACCTTCTCCACCTCTGCTCCTTGTAACCTCACCACTCCACTGTTGCCCTTTTCATTCACACACAAAATCAAATCAAAGTACAATATAAATTATGAAATAATCATGTGCTGTTTTGTAAGCGCAACAATATTTATACATTTGACTCTTCTTCTCTCAGCTGCTTGAAAACACAAAACAACAATTCACAAACACGTTCCATTGAATGAAGTCGTCTTTGTTACAAATGAATTTAATCATGAATACTGACATCTGCTTTGAAAAAAGTCTGTAATGGGTAGGGTACAATTATACACCACTTGGGGGCGAAAGAAATGTTGATTCATCCATAAACAGGTCTCTAGAAGGTTGGAGTCAAATCGTAGCTGTCAGAGTTCTGCTAAATGAAATAATTGTAGTTAGACTTCATAAAATACAATTTCAAGAAAAAGGTTCAAGTTAAACAAGTAGCACATTTCTCAATTAATTGTGATTGAATATGATTATCTACGATCAAACGGCTTGTGACTGAGCCACCCCGTCATTAACCTTTAGCGCAGGGACATTTTTGATGAATCCGGACCTTAATATAATAGGAAGTGGAACATTTCAGATTCCCAGTCTCACCCTTGTGCGTGGCAGTTAATATTTAATGCACAGCTGAGTGGAAACGCCATGTCGTGGTTCAAATTTATCACCAAGTGAAAACTGGGCCCCAGCTTGACATACTTGACAGGAAACGGCCACAAATCAAATTGCAATTACAGTAACTGTCAGAAAAATGCTTCTCCGTATGATCCGTAAATGGCTCAGGATCTAATCAACTCACAGGGTCGCCCGCGGCCAAAGGTCAGCGATGCTGCGACTCAATGTGTTTATGTCAACAACATAATTGATTCAATATGCAGATGTTGATCCCCTCTCCATTAATGAGACCAGTGTGTCTGAGATGTGACCAGAGGAAAATCATGAACTAAACCTTTTTTCTATACTGTAGCTGCAGTACAAGTCATTGTGCTTAACTCATTCACACTGCAAATTGGAGCCTTTCAGCCTCATCCCCTGATTAGATGTTAGTTCCTCTGGCAGGTGTCTCGTCCTCATTTATGCTTAACTTCAGAGTTGAACAAAGGTTAGCCCTCACCAGACTGTAAAATGACGCCATGGGCTGCAACTACTGCTTCTCAACTCTAGTTCTGGAGCTAAGCTCCCCTTGTCTCCTTTTCCCCTTCAGCAGAGTTTCGTGACATCTTAGTGAACTTCAGAGACCAACTGTTCTGCCCCTCATTTCTTCTCTCTCAGTGCAGGGTGGACTTACATCTGGGCTTTTGTGCATTCCTTCCTAAAATAGTACTCTGGCTGTGAGAATGTGAGAGACGCGGCTTTGACTACTTCACATTTGAAGTTTATGTCGGGTTTCGCCGTTGGCTTGAAATCTGTCAGTGACAGTAAAAGGAACCAATGCTTTTTATTGAGAAATTTAAGACAACATTCCAAAGCTAAATGAAAAAATATAGGCGGCGGCATCGGTGGTCTAATGGCTAAGGAAGCAGACTTGAGCCCAGGAGGCTTCAGGTTCTAATCCACCAGCTGTCAGGCTGCCACTGAGGTGCTCTGATCATAGCATCGTCCTGACCCACATAACTTCCAGTGGGCACAACACCCACAGGAAGGCTCACAGCATGGTGCAGTGTGATTTGGGTGTCACTTGTGGAGACTGCTGGACAAGCAGATAAAAGTGAAAAAAAAAAAAAAACAATAGCAGGGGAAGAAAAAACACTAAAGTGAAGCCACTTAGATCAAAGCTTAGACTGCCAGATGACAAATGGCATTTAAATCACTGACATGTTAGCCAAAATTGATGATTAGAAAAACCTTTTTGCCCAGAGACAGCCCAAGGTTATCCATATCACGTTACTAGAAGATTGGATTATATAACTTTCCAAAAATCACCACAATGTCATTGGAATGTCAGCTTAAACTGTTGTATTTGTTGAAAAAAAGGAGAGTTAATGATAAAATCCTGACGGGGAAACAATGTTTTAGTTCAGAGCTGTATTCACTATTAATGTAGACTTTTCCTCTGACACAGCAGACTGTCATCAGCTCCTACATGTGGCCGCCATCTTTAATGTCCCTCTTCAAACCAAAGCTTTTGTTACAGTTTGGACTCTTGATTATGTGATTGAGTTGGGGACGAGCACAGGAGGCCTCCTTCACATTTGGCTCGCCTGCTCAGACGAGCCGCCCTACGTGTAGCGCATTTAATGCGCGCGACTGCAGCTCATCTCCATATGCGCCGGCGAGGTGGAGGTTCACAGCGCATTTGTTCATCAGGACCAAATTAAGCATTGCTTGAGTACAGTTTTAGATCCATCCAGAGGGACTGCACTCTCTATGTATTATGTTGAATGAAATTGAGTCAGTAATGGATTTTTTTTTTTAAAAGGTGCAAGTGTGCTAGGGAGTGAGCGCCACACTAGGAGCCCCGGAGACCTGGGAGGACCGGGGAGGGGTGAGGGTAGGGGCCTGAAGATTAAAGCATCGGAGCGCTCTTATTTTGTTGTTCCCGCCTATCTGATACTTTGCTCAGAAATTCAATTGCCAAACGCACAATAGCTTAAATGCAAATACGGCGAGACTCACGGCACCGTCTTCGGTACTAGTGATGTGTCTGATGGGGGTGGGGAGCTTTTGTTTACTCAAAGTACCTCTGTCCTCAACCAGTGGCTGGAAAAATAGTCCTCATAAATCACCCATTATCTCTAAAGCTGCACGGCAAAATATAAACACAGAGGGAATTGCTTTCACAACATCAGGTATAGCATAACAATGGCTATTTCTCTCAGACTAACAAGGTCCTGAGCCACTCTGTTGTATAATTAAGATGCTGATAAATAGGGGAGGGGGGGTTTCAGCCGCAGCCTCCGCTTCTCATTGGACGCTGGCACCCAGGAGCAGCGCCCATGCACATCAATCAACGCGAACAGTTTGCAGAGGCCTGTCAAAATGTCAAGCCCGACACATTTGTGAGGCTTCAGATGAACGCACACACACACACATACACACACACACACACAGAATAACAACTCATCCTGTGGCCCAGACCGCTGTCGCTGACGATTCATCATCATTAGCAGCATTTAGAACACAACCTTGTCAAATAAAAGATGCATATGTCAGGAATATGTTCGGGAAGAGAATGAAGGGGGGAAAAAAGGAAAAATATAATAAATCAAATATAGAGTAAATCAGATGTACTTCCAACCAGAGCCGGGATTAAACCGCAGACTGTCAGACAGTCATTCACGCTTGCCTTGTTTGAGCTAATTAATGCATGGATTTAGAACCACCGTGCTTACGCAGAGCCGTCATCCCATTATTCTGCCATTCATAGCTTGGTCACCTTTGAGTCTGTGCTGCATTAATATAATATATCGTCATCTATTAGTCTCGGTGTCAGGAAGAGACGTTTATGGACACATCAGGCTTCGCTGTAGCTTTTTAACAACGCGCAAAGAGCCGAAGACAAATGGACGGCGCCGCTACATGAGCAGTACAGCACAGACTGTCACTCTGGCATGTCAGACGTTGGCATAGGCAGTCGCTGAAAAGGAACGCCACCTGTGGCTTTTGGCTCTAGCGCTTTATAATGGACAGGGAAATGAGGCCACATCACAATCATCACTCCCCGCGATTGTAAAATGTGATATAACCTGCTGAGCTCCATTATAAGGTAATGGAAGTGGAGAGAAGAATAGCAGAAATCACTTATCCTAATGCATTTCTGGAGTACATCTGCATTATGCAGGACTGGACAGAAGCCTCACAGCCAACTTTGCATTTGGTGCTTCAACAATGACACTGTGACAGTGTTTAATTATTTCTAAATTTTGCATTAAAATACCCCAATGCTGTTACTGAAACATGTTTTCAGCAGATACTTTGGTCTCACAGTATGGAAATTATAAGAATAATCACCAACTAAGGCAGATGGCTTGAGTTTTTCCAATGTTCTGATTACATACAAATTAGGCATTAGGCTAATTTGTCACAAGAGTTTATGTTTTTACTGATTAAGACTCCGAAAGTTTTTTTTCCCTGTTATAATTTAAAAGCACCTGTTTCCTTGTAAAGGTGATATAATCTTAAAATTCTTTAAAAAAATTAAAAATCCATATTTAATATAAATATAAGACAGGACAATTTCCTTGATGGGCAGGAGGCGCTGCAGGTGATTTGCAATTTTTTTTTTGATGTTTCATTAGAAAACTAACAAATAATGTTGAATCAGGCATTTGTATCAGTTGAGAAGCTGCAAATGTAGAGTAAAAAAAATAAATCAACAGATTTTTACTGTAGGTATCGTAACAGAATAGACTTTAGTTGGCACTGGTGGCCTTGTGGTTAAAGAGGCAGACTTCCTCCTGAGTGTTTCAGGTTTGAGTCCCTCACACTGCTCCCAAGCGCTTAAAGCTGTTTATTTTGGCAATGGGTTAAATGCAGAGGTCCTATTTTGGTGTTTACATGTGACAAGGAGTTTGCATTACTCCCTGCTTTATTCAGACAAATGAAGTACCTTTTATTTATTAGATGAAGAAGTAGGTTTTTGGCTTCTTTCGCCTTTAGAATAGCAGAGGGACTCCATTTAGTATTTACCTAAATTCAGTTGTTTAATATGTTGTCTCTTCTTAAGTCTGAAGAAAAATAGGAATAGAGTGATTCAATAGGATTAAAACAAATCACGTTGTTACGGCAGTGAAGCAGAGATTAAGATTCAAGATTTGTTGCTGTTGATGCAGTAGTACACGTGCGTTGTCCGTAACTTCCTGAAGGATACTCAAGAGGGATTTACAAAGATCTATCCATCTGTCTACAGTTTTTTGTATTGTTTACTGAAGCACCTCAAGTCTAAAATATCTAGACATTTAGCAGACATGTTTGTCCAATGCAATTTACAGAAGAAAAAATAACATTTGCAAGCATGTGGTTTCTCTGGGAATCCAACCTAGGACCCTTGAGTATCCACTACTTTTAAGGCAGGTGTGCTAACCGCTACACAATGGAACCACAAATCACCAAACCTCCATTTGTGGTGACCGACATCACCAAGCTTGGGGCAGTGAGTCATTCTTGGCTATTGTGGGAAATAATCAGAATGAAATACCGAATGGTTTGACATCCTTGATAGTGGACTAATGCAGTTCATCATTTAGATCTAACTGTGACTGAGAGCAGAGCTGAGTAATTCAAAAGATGTGATGAGATCATCTGGTAAAAGACAGAAATATGAAACAGTTGTCTTTAGACAAAAAAGAGACATTTTTCATGATGTAAAATTTACTTGACAAACTGTTGTACAGCAGAGTCATATG
>JAFBJS010004502.1:0-15873 GCA_016785265.1 Paraplagusia blochii
TTTCTAAAGACTTTTTTAAAAACGTCAATCATTGCTTCTTTTACGTCAGTGCCACAAGTTCTGTCTTTTAATGGGACAATGTCGAGTAGCTCTTCTTTAATCACGCAGTCCTCAGAAACCATTTGCGCAAATATTGACAACTATGGTTTGTCTTGTATGTAGTATGACTCGTCTAATACAACACTAAAATAAGCCCATGCGTTCAAGTTTAGAAGTAGATCTGACTTGATTGCATTATTTATTTCTGCTATACTGGTTTCAACTGTGTGCCGTGACAGCTGGAGATCATTGATGGAATCTTTGATTTTTTTATTGTTTGGAGTCAAGGTTTCAATTACATCCACAAAACTGTTTTAGAAACTCAGCCTCATTGTATGTTTTTTTAGCACGGGCAATGTTCCACGTCACTTTATAAGATGCAAGCGTCACCATTTCTCCATGCTTGGTTAATTGCTGAAACATTTGAGACTGTCTTTTTACCTGGCTTTTCATGGTGCTCAATTTGTGCTTACGTAGTTCAGTACCTTTGGGTAATTCCTTGTCAATATCAGCATGGAGAGTGCTAAAATTACGCTAAAGATTTGAAGCCTTGAAATGTGATATCGTGGTATTGCATATATACACAGCAATTTCCCATTCCGTTCAATAAAGAAGAAAGCAGCTTCCCATTCTTCCAAAAATGTCCTGTGTTCATCTTAATATTTTCATTTAGCTTTGCATTTTGCCATTTTGATGAGGAGGGTAACAGCCTGCATGCATATTAAATGTTTACTTGATTTCCCGGCATCAGATGTCACGTGACGCACGGAGATTGTAAATTGACAAGCAACGAGAACGTTGCTTGTCAATTTACACGAGAACGGTGTAAATTGCTTTGATTGGTAGGAAACTAGTCAAGAAAGTAATGTAAATAATATAAGAAATGTGTTGTAAGATCAGTTTCTAGAAGTGACAGATTTGCAAAATGTTAAAATTAAGAGACTGAGATTGTATTATTCATAGACGGCAACAGAAAATTTTTATTTCAGCTGAAATGTCCGGGGGTCTTGGGGGCCAGTGGCGCCCAAGTCTGGTCCAGGGCGAAGCCTGGTGGGGGGATCAGGAGGACATTACCCCCCTGAAGCTGAAGGTTTTTATGCATTTTACACCAGGCCCAAGTGGGGTGCCATATGTAGTCTACAAGAGATGCCCCAGACTCTTGAAACGACTATGGAAGATCCCCAGGGTCATCTGGAGAAGGGGGACGGTTGCCCAGCAGTGGAGGCACGCAGAGGGTGTCTGGATTCCAAAGGAGAAAAACTCAATCTCCATCGAGCAATTCAGGATTATCTCACTCATCAGCGTTTGAAGGCAAAGTATTGATGCCCGGCACATGACGGAATTCCTCCTGAAGAACACCTATATTGACACCTCTGTGCAGAAGGGGGGAGTTCCGAGGGTCATCACCCAGCTGATCCGGGAAGCACGGGAAGGCAAAGGACACCTAGCAGTCCTTTGGCTGGACCTTGCTAAAGCGGGTCCAGCCAATGGATCCATTCCACACAAGCTGGTGGAAACCTCGCTTGTACGACATCACATTCCAGGAAAAATCAAGGACCTCATCCTGGATTATTACAGCTGCTTCAGGTTGAGAGTCACGCCTGGAGCAGTGACATCAACGTTTCATCGGCTGGAGAAAGGCATCATTACAGGATGCACCATTTCCGTGATTCTGTTTTCTGTGGCCATGAACATGCTGGTGAAGTCAGCAGAGGTGGAGTGTAGAGGACCACTCACCAAAACAGGTACGAGACAGCCCCCCATCAGAGCATTTATGGATGATCTGACATTCACGACAACAACAGTCGCGGGCTGCAGGTGGATCCTTCAAGGCCTTGAGTGTCTCACTAGCTGGGCCCGGATGAACTTTAAGCCAGCCAAGTCCAGATCCCTGGTGGTGAAGAAGGGGAAGATGTCAGAATGGTTTCGCTTCTCACTAGGGGACACCCAGATTCCATCTGTAGGTGAGAAGCCAGTCAAGAGCCTGGGCAAGATCTATGACTGCACCACAGCACTACGAGCAACATCAGAGGAGCTGGGAACTTGGCTTACAGCACTGGACAAGACAGGATTACCAGGTAAGTTTAAGGCCTGGATCTACCAGCATGGCATCCTGCCCCGACTCCTGCTAATGTCCACCGTTGAGTGTTTTGAGAGGAAGGTCAGCTCATTTCTGCAAAAGTGGCTGGGCCTACCACGAAGCCTCAGCAGCATCGCCTTGTACGTGAGGAACACCAAGCTTAAACTACCCTTCAGCAGTTTGAAGGAGGAGTTTATGGTCACCTGTACAAGAGAAGTCCCCGGAGTCAAGCAGGGGGGCTGCTGGCAACAGCTCGCGACTGGGAGCTGATAGTCGAGCTAGGGAGACAGCTCAAGTTCCTGTAAAAAATTGCAGTGACCAAGCTCAGGCCAGATATGGTCCTGGTTTCGGAAACCACAAGGCAATTTTCCTGCTAGAGCTGACTGTTCCCTGGGAAGAGCGGATGGAGGAGGCCTTTGAGAGGAAGAAGGCCAAATATAAGGAGCTGGCAGGTGAATGCCCGAAGCAGGGGATGGAAGGCTCGATGCAACCCCACTGAGGTTGGGTGCAGAGGATTCGCTGGCCAGTCACTCATCAGGACACTCAAGATGCTAGGAGTGAAGGGACTGCACAACAGAAGAGCCATCAAAAACATCATGATGCCACAGAGAAGGCATCCAGATGGCTGTGGATCAAGCGGGGCAATCCGTGGACACATGCTCTTAAGACACAAACCGGGACTTGATCACCCCGACTGGGTCCCCTGGGTGAGGGTGTCTGTTGAGAGATCTGAAACACCTGATGAACCCAGGTGTCAACACTGATGATGAAGTTGCACAGATATGTATATTTTGAACAACCATTTTTAAAGCAATTTAGGCAGTATTTTCCTGAAATTATTATTATAAAAATATCAAAAAAATTCAAAAACATACAATGAAACATTCAACTTTAGTGAATACTCACAAAAAAATATGATGACAATTGTAGTTCATATTTATATGCTGATAATATTTTCAGCTGAATATGATGCTTTAATTTTACCAAGTCGAGTTGAAAATGCCAACATCAATTTACTACTTGTACCCTACTTCGGATGCGTTGGCCTTGCAAACCTATTTGATCAACAAACATCGGCGAAATAAATAAATAGAATAAAAAGTAAATAGACCTACCACTGAATGAACCGGCCTGTCAGCTACAGGGGTGAGTGGTTGCGACTGCAGGCTCTGTGAAGTGCTGTGTCTAGTTGGACCTGCTAAAGTTCCCCAGTGTGTCGTGTCAACAGTGTTAGCAAAACTGGCAGATGACGATTTCGCAAAAGCGGATCCCAAAGAATAATTACTCCGACAAAGTCCTATATTTAGTAGCCAATCACAGCTCCGTTTACAAAATGCCGCATAAGTTTTACTTTCGGCTTTAGCGAGGATGTTCAATATAGATAAACATCGTTTAGAACTTTAGATAAACATCGTTTTCTTTTTTGGCACAATTTTGACGCGAAAATGATTGTATCGTTGGTGACAGCAATAAATATAGGTACCTCACCCCCCCTTAAATCGGTGAATTTCCAAAAATTGACATCCATGAAAAAGAATAATACCTGTCAATAGTTTATTATGTTTTTATTTTGGCATGACTATATTTATCTAATAATCAATTGTTCTATTTAATAATGTACAGTGTGTGAAACTTTTGTGAATAAAACAAGATTTTGATATTTACAACAATTTCAAATTCTTTCATATCAACTCTACTCTGCCTGAGATGCAGATGCTTTTGATTTGACTTCAAAGTTTGTCCCATAGTGACAATCCTCTCGCTGAACCTGGTTGTTATTTAATGAAAATTGTTTTCTTTATGCAGCTGCGTCTGGCTGTCATTTTGCCGTAGGAAAAAAGCGAATTTGTCAACATCATATTCTCACAGGTGTGGTGTCAGAATATGTCCTCCCTGGTAACTCCAGATTGCATGGATGGATCTTGTCCAAATTTGCAGGACTTATCAGGCATATTACCAATAGTATCACAGCAAAAATGGTGATAATCTGACGCCTTTGAACTGTATTGGATAGGGCAGGGGTCGGCAACCCGCGGCTCCGGAGTTTTTCTCAAAAACGTATAAGAATAAATAAATTACCAAAAGGACATCAAAATGGAACAAAAATGGTCCTAGTGTTGTTTTTTTTTCAAATGTTTTACCTAGAGATGTGCTGGTCAATCGGCCGCCGATCTAAAACGCCGGTTTAATAAACGACCGACCCAATCGGTGATCCGCCGGTCACTGTAAACCCGGTGAAACACTTGTCCAAGAAGGCGTGACTTTTCTGATTCAGCGCTGCCAGAGTTGTTTGAGAGCCTTTCAAGACATTTATGCAAACTGCTTGACGCCACCAAGTAGTTTTACCATGGACATTTGGACTTCAAACATGAGCTCAGTGTCAACGTTGAGCCTGACACCTCAATGGCTGGATGATGATTTTGAGCTACATCAAGTTTAACTCCACTGTGTTGGATGTTGACAGTAAAAATCATCTCAGGGGCCACTGTTAAAACTATTCATTATTTATGATGTTTTATTCTCACCCCAAGCAAATATGATGTCTATGTATGATTTTAATTATTTCTTAGATAGAACACCGGCACCAGAAAAAACGGTTTTGGCAGGTCAGACCACCAAAAACCAGAAATCAGCATTTAACCCGTTGTATGTTTTTTAAAAAACATTTCAAAATTTTCATCAAAAATACTATGCTGTTTAATATTAGTTTAACTCTATTTATTTTACTCATTTAATAAATATGAATATTAATAAATGTTTTATTTTGATAATTGCAGGCTGTGTTTTAACTTCAGGCTGCAGGTTATTGGACTATGTTGTCCAGATAAGGAGGAAAGAGGAGAGTTGTATATTATTGAGGTTTGAAGAGGACTGTATTTTATTTCCATACTAAGGTCTTTAATGTCCATCCCATTTTTTTTTTTCGTGAACACTCAAATTAAAAAATAGCACCAAAAATCTGTATACGTATTGCTTGTACTTTTATAATTTAATCGAGGCAACAAAACATAAAACTGATATTGTAATGGAGGTTAAACTTGAAGCACAAAATACTGTACAGCAGTGTGGTCACATGGTGTATCACTCTCTCCAGGATGGGCTTCAGGGAAAATAAACATTTATTTATTAATGCTCGTGCTCATAGTGCTTAGTTATAATAAGTTATATAGCTAATATACTGAGACCCTATGTTGCCTTCATATTAGTTTGATATAAGGCTTTTAATTTTGGGGGGGCTCCCAACAGATGCGGTTTCTGTTTTTTTGGGCCAATATGGCTCTTTGAACATTTTGGGTTGCCGACCCCTGGGATAGGGGTACACTTTACAGAAAAAAGCAGGAGGTAGAATAATATTTATATATATTTATTAACATTTTTGACATATTCATAAAGTGTAAAATACATAAATGATTAGTGAGTGACCATCTCAATGTACATTTGCATCAACGGCATGCACATCCTAGGTTGAAAACCTGAAGCATTCTGAGAAGAGATTGGTTGGTGCTTCACACTATAAAAAGTTAGCGTGCAGCGAGACGCTGTTAAAATCACATTCATGACTTTTGCAAAGAGTTCTGTTTTCTGCTGTATATGATGCTCGTCTTAGACCTACAAAACTGTTAGGATAATACAGTCCACAATGAGTAGAAATATTTCACGTGCAAGACATAAGGAATTTCCCCTCATTATTGAATGAGCTGAACATCAAAGAGGAGATGGAAAAACATCAGCCTCAGCACCTGAACGGTACCAGCCTGTGCATTGAGCGGTAATTAACAATCAGATAACTTTTACATGGAAACCAATTTAGAGACACACACACACATCTAAATTTGGGAAGAACACACACTGAGATATGAGAGGAAACACCACACACACTCATATACATGAGAGGACACAAACACGCTCACATAGACAAGAACGAGTTGAAGCAGTATAAAAAACAGCAGCAGACAGAACTCTGGGTTCTTGGGATGATGCTCTTACTGTAGACGTACAGACAGAGACGCAAGATCCATTCGTGGTGAACGGCGCCAAGATCCGGGAATTCCTGTAAGTCTATTTTCTTATATTTTAATAAACCATTTATTGTTTCTTTATTCTTCAAGAGTTGTATGCCTGATTATTTCTAATCTCATTGGTCCTCCTCTGAACACCTACCCCCTCCCGGGGTAAAGGAGACCCAAGAAGCGGACAAATTGGTGACCCCGACGTGATTTAGTAAAGAAGGACGAATTGGTCCAACCAGGAGATTTCTGGAAACAATTGTTCAAAGTAATCCCCAGGGAGAAATAAATAAAGGTAAGCAGTTTCCTGTTTTATCAAAAACTGCAACATTGAATTTTATTTAAATTCAACTTTGAACAGCTGTAAGAAAGAAATTTCAAATTAATTAATTATAAAATTGAATAAATTTTATGACATCTTGTGAATAAAGAAATAATTTGGTTAGTGTCTGGGACACAAGTGTACACAGCGTTTGGAACGCAGCGTTTGGAACGCAAAAGAAAAACGTCAGGGGCGTTAGTGTCTGGGACACAAGTGTACACAGCGTTTGGAATGCAGCGTTTGGAATGCAATAGAAAAAAAAAAAAACGTCAGGGGCGTTAGTGTCTGGGACACAAGTGTACACAGCATTTGGTACGCAGCGTTTGGAACGCAATAGAAAAATGTCAGGGGCGTTAGTGTCTGGGACACAAGTGTACACAGCGTTTGGAACGCAATAGAAATAATTATAAACTTGTTTTCCCTTGTGTGTCTTCCATTGAACATCCTGTGTGTTTTCCCTTGTGTATTTTCCATTAAATGTTTGTTTCAATTTGCATTGAATGTTTGTATTGTTTTTATACTATGAAGTAACAGAAACAAAGGATTGGGGGTTGAAATTTCCTGACATATAACATTTCTGTGTAGTGTCACTGGTTCCGACGTTACTTTGGACGTATGTGCTGCATCTACCGAGGAATACCAGTGACACGAATTCCGGAGGTGTTTTTAAAAGGAAATTGATATCAACAAGCTGACGTTTGCTTCAATTTTACATATGTGGCAAAGTTTTTTACTACTGTAAAATGACTTTGACTTTTGAAGACACATGGACGGAGGTAGAAAAACGACTGACATCTTCCAGGTGTGTGTCAAGACCTAATACACAGGCAGATAGATTGAAAAAAATTGTAAAAAATGAGAAAAAGAAACCATATTGGCCCAAATCAGAGGATGAAGGACCATTTGCCCACATTTTCAAGGTTCAATTAGTAGGAAGTACGGGAGCACACCAACATTACAAAGCAGAATACGAATCAGAATTGGGGAAAAAGTCATTAATAAATAAAACAAAAAATGGAAACACAAGGCCTATGACGAAAGTGAACGAATTGTTACACTAATGATGATTATAGAGGCCATGGAACAAGTAGAGAAGGAGCCTGTACATAAAGGCCCTTCACATAGTCTGACGCCCGTAGATAAGGGACTGTCACATGGCCAGGCACCCGTAGATAAGGGTTTGCCATTCAATCACACACAATCACCAATTGCACCTCCCCCGCCATACCAGCCCACAGGGCCCTCAGTTCCACTCACACCGTTGTCCCATCAACAGTTTCACTATACCCGACCATTGTCACTTTTGAGGGACAGGTAACGGCAACAGGCACATTAGAGGAATGTGAGGGGAGTGATATGGGACAGATAACGCGCCCATCCCCTGAGCATTTAAAAATCTCAAGACAAACCTGAAACTCCAATTCTACGAACCCCAAAAGATTTTGAGACCCCAAAGAGACTCTCGCCAGTAAGAGTGGAGACAGAAATGCATAGGAGAAAGAAAGAGGAAGAGAGAAGGGAGAGAATAATGTACTGGCAAAATAGACTGAAAGAAACCAGAATAAGGTATGATGGTAATGGACGAAAATTTGACATATTACATGGAGCAATGAAGGACGGACACGATCTTACTCCAGTGGAATTATCCTCCCTACAAAAAGACATTGCAGATTTAGAAGAAATAATGAACAGAGACTATGATGATGTTCAGATGGTATTGAAACAATTAGAAAAAGATAATGCTTCAGAGTGTGGTGGAGACAGCTCGGAAGAGGAGGACGACCTACGTCTTTTTCATAATGGTAAGTCATTGAACAACAGATCACACAAACTTTTCTCTGACAATGATGGTACAGATGATGAAAAATCAACGTTTGAAAATAAAAGTGACACATCGGGAAGGCATCAACATGTAGGAAGTCAGAGCCAGAAAAATACAGAAAGTGACGTGAAAGTAATTTTTGCTGGCAAAGTGAAAACGTTCCAGACACAGTCGCCCATAGCACACCGTACTAGATCACAGGCAAACATGAACAACGAACATGAACATGTGGCTGCACAGTTACTTTCAGACATTGATCCACTACATGACAACAAAACCACACCTTTATTGCCTTTGCTCCCTACTACTTTTGGTAATGATAAGTATAAACCATGGGGCGAAGCCGACATTGCTGGCCTGACAGCCAGACTGCCATCCCTGGTGTAAAAAGTTAACCGATCTGACCCAAGGAATGATGTTGGCACTTGGTGATCTAAGAAGCCTGCTGGCTCGAGGAGGAGTGAGCAGCTCAGTAGTAAGAGACATAGAAAATAAAGCAGGATCAGCCATAATATCTCACGATACTCCATTGTCCCATTACAAGAGTGCTCTTTTTGACGCAATCCGAGAAATGTTTCCCACAGTGTGGTCTCAAGCAGCTGTTGCAAAATTACCACTGGATAAAGAAGAATCTGGCGTAGTTTACATGCAGCGAGTGATGGACCATTGGGAGACAACGACTGGAGAAAACCCGCAGGGTTCACCTCTGTTATTTTTTTCAGACAAGCAGTATTGGCAGGATTACCGCCTTCTGTGGCTGAACACTTAAAGGACGACTGCACCCTTATGACAGCAGAACATCCTCACTTTGCAGCACGAGTTGTCCATGCTGTTGACAGACATAGAGAGAAACAACAAAAATCCACTGAAGTCGCGACAACCACTTCACAAATGTTGATGCAATTACAATTAAAGGAGGCCCAAACTAAAGCGTCACAGTCGAAAAAACAACAGGCAAAACAATCCGAGGCACAGGTCTCATCACCTCAGCCTAATCAACTACAGGGGCCACAAGGTTGTTTCCAGTCGCCTTCAGTTCCTATGATGTTTCAATCTCAAGATTATAATTACGGGCCACAGATGGGCCAACAGTTTCGGCCAAGGCAGAGGCGAGGGGGTTGGTAGGGGAACTGAGGACGAGGAAGAGGGGCACCCAGACGTCAACAAGGATGTTTTGTGTGTGGAGAACTGGACCATTGGGCTCAACAGTGTCCCCGACTGGTACATGCACCAGATGCACCTCCCCCACCAGCACAGTGGACGTCACCTCAACTACTACCTGGTCAAGCTCAACCTAGAGTACACATGGTACCACAATTTCTCCAACCACCACAATGAGGATGCCCACCCCTGGTAGCGGAACCACAGCTGACATACATGGTGGGAGGTAAACCAGTCCGTGCACTGGTAGACACTGGTCTCCACTGATGTGGCCCCACCCCCTTCTCTTGTGACTGTTGCTGTGGTAGGGGTGTCGGGAGTAAAACATTCGCTGCCACTATCTGAGAAAACTTTGGTGACTTGCCATGGACAAACTTTGAAACACTCTTATCTGATCACAGATATATCCCCACAACCATTATGTGGAAGGGATTTATTGACAAAGCTGAAAGCTACCATTTCATGTTCTGCTGAAGGATGGACGGTAATGTTTCCTGATGGATCAGTGGTATCTGCTACTGATTCCTCTGACTGTTCATTGACGGTAATGGAACCTTTGCCCCACATTGATGAACCAGAAGACCTTGCACACATCTACTGGATGTTGCTAACTCCGGAATCTCCAGAGCAATTAGGTTGATGCATTTCTACTATCAATGGAAACCCTGGATTTCCCCTCCAGATCCTCCTCATGTTACCCTGTACTACCGCCGAGATCCTGACGAGGCCTATCATGACAGGTGGGAGGCTAGTTCCTCCTCCATTGACAGACAAATCAAGACTTCTGACATCATTATAGGACCAGAAGGCGTTGCAGCTGTAAGCACTCCTGACCCCAGACCAACTAACCTGGTACATGATGTCTGATACTGCTGCACCACATTGTTCCCTAGCAGTAGGTGTTAAGAGTGAGGCTAAAAACCTTGGCCCAATGGTAAAAGCTGCATTGGTGGCAACAGACTGGGAATGCACACAGATACCTCAAGTCATGTTTTCTCCAAGTTTGAAATACTACAAAATCCTTAGTAGTCACGTAAATGCATCTCAGCCTCAGGAGATGGATTTAGAAAGATACCATGGCCGAGAAAAAACTGACCATCCGAGCAGCCTTTTGTTTTTAGATCAAATTCCTGAAAGTCTTTGGTCTGCTGGAAGCTTTGATGTAGGAACCCTGTCGGTTCCTCCAGTATGTTTGTCTTTCTCTCAAGATCACATCTACCGCCCACAATACAGCATAAAACCCGGACGCAGCTGAAGGTATTAAAGCCACAATTTCCGGTTTAGTACAAGCAGGTGTTCTAATACCTACCAATTCACGTTCAAATACTCCTCTGCTTCCTGTACAAAAACCTGACTCTTGGCGGATGGTTCACGATTTAAGAGAAGTTAACACTCTCTGCACCACCCCACTAGAACCAGTTCCAAATCCTCTTGTAGTTTTGAACCCCAACATAAATGGTTTACAGTTCTGGACCTTTCCAATGCTTTTTTCTCCGTGCCATTACATGAGAATTGCCGTGACATTTTTGCATTTACATATCAAGGACAGAAATACACTTATTCTCGACTGCCACAGAAAATGATGAATTCCCCAGGAATTTTCAACAGCTGTTTGAAACGATCACTGGAAGATGTACCCCTCCCAGACGGAGTTGAGGTTATCCAATATGTTGACGATGTTCTGATTGCAGCTCCTACTCCTACTGCCTGTTTGGAAGCCACCAAATCAGTCCTGCTACGACTCGCCGATCATGGCTACAAAGTGTCAAAGAAAAAGTTACAATGTTGTAGGCAAACAGTGGTCTTTTTAGGAAAACAATTGTCCCCACAGGGACGCAGTCTCACCGCTGCTCAGGTCTCCTCACTTCTCCAACTTGCTAGCCCCCAAACAGTCGGTGAAATGATGTCATTACTTGGACTATTTAACTACCACCGCTCTCACATCCCAGATTTTGTCTCCCTAACAGCTACTCTGACTTAAAAGCTCCCCTGATATAGACGCCAGAAGCTGAACTAGCTCTCATTAACGCTAAAACAGCTGTAGGAAGAAGTGCGTCTTTAGCAACCCCAGACTACATGAAACCATTTTACTTAGAAGTTGTTGAACAGGACGGGATTGTGAATGCCATCCTGTTCCAACAGAGAGGAAGTGGATTGGCTAAAGACAATAGACAGATTTTGACCTATTACAGTGCTAAACTTGACACCATAGAAAAATCAGAACCACCATGCACCAGAGCGACAGCAACAATAGCTAAAGCTATTACAAAAACAGCACATGTAGTAATGTGTCACTCATTGACTGTCCTTACAACCCATGGTATTGTAGCTGACATTGATTCTACAGCTTTTTCAAAGACTGCTCTAAGAACACAGTGACATAAACACATTCTGCTTCAACCACACATAACGTATCAAGCACCCGAAGAACTCTCAGTAAGAGGCATTCGCGCATTCCCAATCCATGACTGTGCTCCACAAGTAAAAGAGTGAAGTTTAGAACAGATTTCATAGGAGAACGAAGAGTTCTCTATATAGATGGATGCTGTCATAGAGACCTAAAAGAAGGAATGTTGAAAGCAAGTTTTGCAGTGGTAGAAAAAGTGAATGGTCAATGAACAACAGCAATAGCAGAAAAACTAGGAGAAGAAGAGAAAATGTCAGCTCAAAGAGCAGAACTTAAAGCTATATGCACTGGACTAGAAATGTTGAAAGGACAAAGAGGAGAAGTTGTGACGGATTCACAGTATGTCTATGGGTTGTGTACTCGAGAACTAGCTAAAATGTCTAGAACAGATTGGAGGACTTCATCAGGAACACCATGTAAACATGTAGACCAAGTGCAACGACTGGCTCAGGCTATTATGCTACCAAAAGAATTAGCCGTTAGAAAATGAAGCCCATGGAAAGACACATGTAAATAGAGAACAAACAATGATGAGACTTACTTCGTGGTACATGCCACATCTAAAAGAAAAAGTGCATGAAATTTTGAACCAATGTCACATATGTGGTAAGATGAATCCAAGGGCTGGCTGTAAAACAGCCCAAGGAATTTTTCCTTTACCTAAAGGTCCAGGACACACACTAGTCATTGACTACACGGATATGGGAAGAGACAACCGGATGAAGGGAATGAGGTAGATGGTAGATGCTTTTTCTGGTTGGGTAAGTGCATTTCCAGTAAAACAAGAAACATCTGCAGAAGTAATTAAACACCTGATTGAACATTATGAACCAGTTCATGGTTTACCCAAGGTGATTCGTTCAGACAATGGAACCCATTTCAAAAATCATGACCTGCATTTTGGAATTCAACACAAATTCGGATCAGTATACCACCCCCAAAGTCAGGGGTTAGTAGAAAGGGCAAATGCTATAATAAAACAAAAACTTGCAAAAGTACTGACTGACTCAACTTTGACGTGGATAGATGCCCTACCCATTGTATTACATGACATGAGAAACACTCCACAAGCAGGACGAGACGGACTTACACCATTTCAGTTGCATACAGGGCGTGGCTATTGTCTACCGGCCAGGGACGTACCACAAACTGATGCTCCTGAACGACTACCCGTGTCAAGTAAAGACTATTGGACAGTACTAACAGATTCTGTAGTGTTTTGTGCATCACACAGACACTGTTAGGTTCAAAACGGTCAGTGGAAGTGTGCACTTCTGAACTGACCGTGTAACAAACGTCAGCTTACACGAAGACGGCGAGGAGCATCACTGATATAGCAAGACTAACAATGGATCGGCCTCGACCCTGGCATCCGTTCAGGGATCCAGCATTGTGTGGACTCAGAGGAACAATGTGTATTCTGGCTCTTATTAGTTTCTCAATAACCTTTCCTATATTACTGTATGAAATGCAATTGCTGAAACAGGTAAACAACACGACTACCACCGTAAACAGTAGCAATGTTAATGCAACAGCTCTAAGTAGACAAAAAAGGAGTGACTCACGTGTGAAATGGAGGGACCCATGTTTAACCTTATATGGGGGGATAGAACTAAATTATACCGTAGGAAGAACAGCATTCTTTATCTTTGAGTTATGTTCTGTCATCCCGTGCGGAAATTACCCAGGTTCATCATGGAGAAGTTATGACTTATGGTTAGCACCAGTTACATCACCACATGTGTCCACCACAATCCCAAATTGGCAAACAGTGTTCTGGACCACTCGTCCTGATGGCTGGACAGCAAAACCATGGCTAGAGGGGCATACTCCCTTGAAAACCAAAATAACTCTTGCCCGAGGACTATCCACTCAGAATTCTCTGAATTCAATAGCAATGACAGTATCATATGGAGTCATCCCATACCATATAAAGAGAATGATGTCTCAAAAAGTCACCCGGTTTGTTCGCAAGTAAATCCAAATAACACTGTGTATTTTGTTTTAGGTGTCGACCTTACAGGAAAGGATGTAGTAGGTTTGATAAAGATAAATCTGTTGCCCTCTCACTCTAATGACACCACCTTTTCTCCAGGTTCAAGCGCCCCAGATCTGAAAACTGTCCCTTCACAGCAAGAAGAAGTAGTTACGTATGATGAAGGAAATGTGTTGCCTGTTACGCTCATTAAATTTGAAACTGGCATTTCTTCTAATAATCACTTTAAAACGGGAGATGATGCAATGTTTTTAAAATGTTGAATACGCTTTTAAAATGTTTGAAATGCCACCCTTACCTGCCCACTGTACATATATTTAAACCTTTTTTTTTGAGTCTTATTTTTCATCACTACCCATGTTCTTATTTTATTTTGAAATGTTATGTGTCTGTACCAAATGGTGCTTTGTGGCTCGGGGAGCCCCCCCCAATTTCGTTGTACCCCCCAAGGTGCAATGACAATAAAGGACTATTCTATTCTATTCTATTCTATTCTATTCTAATGCATGGTTGACTAATGCTATAAACGTGTCACGACAAACTACCCAAGCATCCTGCATCTACTGTAACGGATATAAACCCGCTGTAATTACTGCACCTTCAATACTCACCATGAATATTACCCTGATTGATTGTTTTTTAGATCTACATACGGTTAACGGTTTGCCCTCCTCTTGTAAATCTGACTTACCTGATGCTGAAGGTTTTTTTCCTCTAACTGATTACTCGCCACCTCCTTCATTAACCAACGTTGAATTTAATCACACCTGCATAACCAGATCACGTTTAGGAATTTTCGTCGGCAACCTTACTACCTGTAATTTTACCATCAATGTGACCGCGAATGAGAATAGGCGTGCATTTCCGGTGCCCCGAGCCGATGTCTGGTGGTATTGTGGCGGAACTGACCTATTACCTGTTTTACCAAAAACTGGATCGGAGTGTGTACTATTGTTTCTCTGGTCCAGACTCAATCTGTAATACCTGTAACGGCCCAACAGCTATTGAACTTACTCCAAACATGGACAGTCGGGACAAAGACTCCTCGTTACCGCTCCAAACGTGATGCCCCCGACCAGCCTCCTATTGAAGTTGAAGTAGCTGCAGATACCACATACATAGATGCCATACTTCCGGGATGGCGGCGCGTGCACACGCAGCGGCCTCTCGCTCTCCCGATCGCGCTTTGTTTTGTTTGTTAAAATGTATTTACACAAACGTTTTCGCCGTCCAACTGCGTTGGAACACTCGGACAATCGCCAGACACTGTTGGAGATCCGTAAAAAAGAAATCTGCAGTGTTCTGGACGTCGGAATAAAGAAGACACTGGATGAGCTCGGACTACTTCGCCGGTCGGCCGCTGCTACACCGGACTCGCCTACCATCCCATACCCTGCAGGGAGGCACAGGAAGCGGTGTGCGAGGACGAGGAAGAGGGGCAAGCGCGGAGGCATCCGGGCTAAGCTAGCGGCTAACCCAACTCGCCCAGCCATACCATCTCTACTTCTGGCAAACGTAAGAGCAATTGAAAATAAATTAGACCATATTAGACTGCTTAGATCAGCAAATCGTACAGTGAGTAACTGTTGTGTGTTTGTTTTCACTGAGACATGGTTGAACGACAACATTCCCGACTGCGCCGTACAACTGGAGCAGCTAACATGCTATCGAGCGGACAGGAAACTCGTGGACGGAGGAGTGAACAACAATCAGCACACCCAGATGGTTTTATCATCGTGGCCGGCGATTTCAACCACGCCGATGTAAAAACTGTACTTCCAAAATTCCACCAACATGTACGGTTTCCGACAAGGGGGGACAACATCCTGGACCTTGTTTACACCTCCCAAAAAGGTGCATACAAAGCCGCCCCTCTCCCCCACATCGGACTCTCTGACCACATCACTGTTATGCTAACGCCAGCATACCGACAGAGAGTGAAAGCTGCCAAACCGGTTCAGAAGCAGGTAAGAGTGTGGCCAGGCCTCTGCTCTTCAGGACTGCTTTGACACAACAGACTGGGACATGTTCAAACAGGC
>JAFBJS010004507.1:0-80512 GCA_016785265.1 Paraplagusia blochii
TGCACTCCACTAACAGGGCGATTTGTCTTAAATCAAGTAAAATCAATTAAATGATACTTTTTGGCCAAAGAATGTGAGTTTATCTCTATGTATTAGATTTTTTTTGTATTTTGTCATATATATATATATATATATATATATATATATATATAATATATACTTTTTTCGACAAGGCTCATCACTTGGGTTTTAGTTGATTTCCTTAAGAGATCCCATCATGTTTTTTTTTTCTCATTTTATTGTTAGAATTCTTCTCCTTTAGAAACTCAATTTCAAGCTAATAATATGTATAATTACATGGAGGAAATCAAAATCTACATAACTTTGGCATGAAATCTTTAACTGGTTCACATTAGTTCTCTTGACGTCCAGATTCTGGTGAACACACTTTCTTTAGCTTGTTGTGAAGAAAGTAACATATTTGTCTATTTCCATATTGATCCTAAAGCTACTTTCTCAATGTTTACTGTGAGGCGACTCCATTTGCCTGTATAAATACGCACCAGCTGGGTTAGGCGTTATTCTACAGCATGCTGTGAGTTATTTTCTGCTTGTCAAATCTCATTTTGTCTTTGCTATAATCATAGAAAGAAAGGAGAAAAAAAAAAACCAAAACCGTTTCTCTCTACGTCTTTGAAGCTCCACGTGCTTCGGCTCCAAGACCCTCGTGCATGGATTGTGACACTCTGAATCACCGGTTCTTGTTGTTCGCTGACTGAGTTTGGTTTATTTTAAAGTTGACAGGGGAAGTGAAAGTTATTTCACAATTTCATTTTAGTGGAAGAGTGCTCTACATAGTGACAGTTTTGCCATGCATAAGTAAAGACGTCAAGACAGGATAAAGGTTAGAACTTGACAGCCAAAGACGCTGCATTTGATTTACATTTTATGAAATATTAACTCAATTATATATGATGTAAATATAAGGGCAGTAGTAGCCCAGTGGACCCAGGAAGGGGACCTGGGTCTGGAAAGCTTCAGGTTGGAGTCCCACAGCTGCCAGGTTGCCACTGAAGGGCTTTGAGCCTACCAACGTCCTCACACATTTTCCTGTGGGTTCACCACAGGAAGGCTCACAATATGGTGCAGTGTGATTTGGGCGACAGACGATGAGACTGTGTCCCTGTGACCTGGCAACCGATTAGAGGATGAAGATGAATCCTCATGCAATCACACTTCACCATACTGTGAGCCTTCCTGTGGGCGGTGAGACGACTGGAGGTTATGTGGTTAGGCCTGTGCTATCTGGTAGCATGGCAGCTGATGGATTTGAACCTGAAGCATTGCAGATCCAAGTCCACTTCCTTAACCACTAGGCCACCACTGATGCCGAATATGAATGAATGATAAAAAAATATGGTTTTGTTGACTGATCGATCAATCAATCCATTTTTTTTTCCATGGCATCCAACAAGACACAGTCCTCGGGCCATTATTTTTTCATTTTCATTCATTTTACATTACTTTACGTTCTGTCTGTCTCTATTCGCCATCAGCATTAGTGCTTTAGAACATAGTGTATATTGAGGAACATCGCTGGCCTGTGTTCTGCTCATGTGATGCTTCTTATTGATGGCACATTTTTATCCTTAGGACATTTAGAAAGGAGAAGTCATGAGATGATGGAGCAACAGTCGAGCCTGCATCCACTGTAGTTTAAATATAATGTTATCTTTTAGCTGATTCCTGCACTTCGGAATCTGCATACATTAAATGTGATCATTGGAGGTTAAGTTGCTCAATCATACATGTGCCCATCTTCACTGATACACATTCACTACTAGTGATAAACAACATTTTCTTTCAGATCAAATATTCCACTCTTCCATTCTCCTTCACTAAAAAGTGAGAGGACACCTAAGTGAAGGAATTCCACGCAAACCCCCCAAAATAATATTGCAGGTCAAGTATTGCAGTAAACGCTCTTGGATTACTCAGAGTTGTCTGTTGCTCCAGGGCCAAAGCAACAACTATCTAATGGGCAGGTGACCTACACATGTCCAGTGGTGTTGCATTGATGTATTAAACTTTGACCTCCCCTTGCAGCTGTTTGAACTTTAACCTCCCTTACGGCTAAAAAAATCAACAACTACTTTTACTACTTCAAGTCAGTGTAATGTTACATAGATGTAAGATAGATAGATAGATAGATAGATAGATAGATAGATAGATAGATAGATAGATAGATAGATAGATAGATAGATAGATAGATAGATAGATAGACAAATCTACAGAGACTAAGGTAAAGCGACCTTGGGTTAATTGAAAATATATCTCTTTGTTTTTGACATGTGATAGACACTCTATGTCGGGACTGCACCATGTCTTCAAGCAGCATTTCTCTTAACCCAGACTCCATCAGACGTAGATTGAGATGGTTGCATCACCCAGAACAGGCCTTGTTTGTTTCCTGTACATTTTGGATTTTAAACTGTTGCCATCCAGAAATTCTCTGACAACTCAGCCCTTGTTGTTGGGAATGTAGGTCAGTAGTCGTGGACTTTGTCAAGTGGTGTGATTCAAACTTCCTTCTGATCAATAGCACGAGAATGTGGGAAACACTGATCAATTTCTGCAGGAACACTTCACAGAAACATTACCTCAGGGCCAAAGCTGCACTAATGTCTTATTTTTCAATATTTTCACCACTGTCACGGCCCACGTAACTCCCAGTTGGGCGCGCCATCCACAGGAAGGCACACAGTATGGGGCAGTGTGATTTGGATGGCGGTTGCGGAGATTGTCAATGATGAATAAATGAATATATAGGTCTAACCCAGTCAAAGGACGACAAAAAGTGTGTTCTATAGTCTGGATAATACAATAGAAGTGCTTTTATATTTCTAATATTTATTTTTGTTTGTTTTAATATCCATATCGTATTTATTGTTATACTATTATTACTATTATTTTAATTGTTTTGTGCTCTAGCTCACTAACTTTATTTGCGTAGAAATGTATTTTCTGTTTGGTCTTGTTGTGGTGTGGATAGGCAAGACTTATATCTTATATAATGTTTCTTTGTACATAATTTTAATATTTTTGTGGTTTTTTTGTGGACTTGTAACCTTATTTAAATAAGAATAAGTTTCAATTTATAAACCTGGAGGCCTGTGTCCACTTTCTGTCAATTTTGCATAAGAAAACACAGGGAGAAACTGCTGGTAAATATAGATGGTGTTCAGGTACTTGAAGATAAGTCAGTGTGAGGTGGTGTAACATGAGTTCAGGACAACTTCAGAAGCCTGTCAATCCCGGTGACATTACACCGCCGCGTCACATATTCATAATCATGACCATGAATCATGTCACGTAATCATTTTTGTGGTGGTTATTGCTTAAGATCCTCCTCCATTGATTTCATGACAATAGGGACATTTTGTGGTCAATGAGTCAACGTTTGAATGTTGTTTTCTGCAAAGTTAGAAAACACGCAGTTCAAGAAAGCTAGGTCCTTGGTTAGGGCGTGGTATCAGGTCAAAAAGTGAATTCATTTTGACACGTAGAAGACACCTGACCTTGAATTTACGGAGATTACCTTGTTGTTCTACAGCCTGAAGTGAAATAGCGATTATGGTATTTACGTTTTTGACCAGAGACAGCAGACAGGAGACCATAGTTACTGCGTCGGCAAGTTAGAACGTGCTTCTGGTTCCAGTTGTTGATGAATCTGGTCCCACGTCTCTAGTGACATTATACACATCTGTAGTAAACACATTTAGTTTTTGTACGTCCCAAGTGGTCCATGTCCCGGTCATGTGTTGTAGCTTTGAGCTGGGCTGTGGTCAGATTGCCACAGGATATGGTTGCACATATACTTCATTACTACATTTACGACACTGACACTTCTTTCTTTGTTCAGATCAGGAAAGGATTCCTTTCTCGTTTTTAAACATGCTCCTCATGGCTCCAAAACATGATTTAATGATACAATGGTGTCACGTATCACCCATATTTGACACCAAGACAAATGTATCTACATATATACAAACATATGGTTGTGTGTATGTCTCCACCAATTATTAAATATAGTAAGGTTTTTATTGTATCATTTTTACATATATTCCAAATACAGAAAGGTTGTGATATGGGTTGTAATATCTTTTCTGTAAACAGTTTATCTTAACTAAGCTAAATTATTAGCTAAGCTAAGTTATAGTATGGTAAAGTTACACTATACCATACTATAATAAACAACACGTTACTACATGTTACACTGTACTATGCATTATATTTTAACGTATAGTGCACATATACCAAAACTATACTATGCTAGAATATATGATGCTGTACTGTACTGTAGTATAGTACTAAACCATAACCAACCAGATAGTATATTATATTTTCCTAAACTATACTCTAATATACTATACTATTTTTTAAAGCAACCTTGGGTTACTTAAACGACGCTATAAAGTTATTATTATTATTATTATTATTATTATTATTATTATTACTACTACTACTATTACTACTCCTACTACTACTACTCCTACTACTACTACTAATAATAATAATAGTAACCATCATCAAAATAATACTATACATTTGATTATAAATGTAATTAATATCATTTATAATATTGTTGTGCTATACTATAGAATATTGAACTTTACTATACTATGTTATACTTTGAATTGTTGACTTGCTTTGGTAACCCATGAGAATAGGAATAAACCGAAAGGAGAAAAAGAATACTATGTTATACTGTACTATACCATTATAATTATATAACCATTGATTACCATTAATTACCATTATAATATACAATTCTATGGTGTACTAAGCTATGCTATACTTTATTATATTATATTATACTACTACACTATGCTAAAACATGCTGTATTATATTGATGAAGGTTCCTAGGCATCAAGGTGATGGTCAAGTTAAATAGGTTTGAGTGTTTTGGAAAGTGTTTCACCCGCCCCCCCCAGTTATGGGTTTCACACTTTGAAGAGGTCATGTGACTGAAACCACTCTAATGATGATTGTCCCCCATCACAACCCATCAAACCACTGGCAGCACACGTCACAGGTGAACCAGGTCCACCAAACTGTTACTCCCCACCATCAGTTACAACTGAAGAAGCCTCTTGGATGAGAGGTGAAACGTTTGTCCAATTGCCTAACAAAACTCTTTAATCTATAATACGCTATACTACACAGGAGTATACTATACTATTATGCTGTGTTGTCTCAGGCTATGCAGCAAGGGTTTTAAGATTAGTTTTCTCATCAAACATAGGTGTAGGTCTTATCCACAGTACTCTTAAATAGGTGGGAGCATCATCTGATATCACAGCAGAACATTGCAAGCATTTCTTCATGTTTACTATACTAGCTTCCTGTGTGACCTCAGGTTTACGTTAGCAAAATCCCTGAAAAATGGAAAATGTAGAAATCAATTTTTTTCAATTTCAATCCATTTCCTTCTTGTATTTCTTGACTTTTATAGCTTATTTATAGCTTATTCTTGAGTTTTATAGCTTATTTCTATGTTTTCATTTGCATGCGTCGCTACGTTTTCATTTACATGCGTCGCTACATCGTTGATGTGCGATAACTACAGTGGCATAATGCTTTCTGGTAAATCGTCCAAGTGTTTATAAAGTTAATGATTATATTATTTCAGGTAAGGCACGTGTGCGGCTTCTGCATCCGGTTATCAGGAGAATCCAGAGTTTTTGGCAGGAGAGTTTTTTCCTGCAGGGGTCAGAGAGGAGAAGGGATATCCTTTAGAGCAGCAGCTAAGAAGGAAGGAAAAATGTGAAAGAGGGAGGGAACTGGTGTCAAGAGGAGGGTAGAGAATGTACGTATAAAAGGGAAGAGAGGGTCATTGAGTCATGATATGTGGTTTGCTCAAAGCAGAGCTTCCTCATTCTCTTCTTTTGGCCAAGAAATGTAAGTTTTTATTTTTATTTATTGTGTTGTTTTGATAGACACTGTTCTGTCATATGTCATTGCATTTTTTAATTCTCAGGAAAATGTTACTGACTCCTATATTTATGGGGGTTGAATTATTAAACTTGACAGGGAAAAACAGCCTGTCCCACTTAAGACTGAACTCGACTTTTAAAGTAAATTTTCTGTGTTTCAACAGATCCTGTAAAGGAGGAGTGTGAACCTGTGCCAGTGTTGGTCCATGAGCTTGAAAGTACAGTTGTTCCTTTCCAGCTGAATCTGTGTGTGTTGACGTGGGGTGTTGGACCATGACGGACTCGTCCAAAAGCTTGTTTGTGCGGAAATGCTTCACATTTGCCACCGGTTTGGTGGAGTGTTTGTGTTTTGCCGGCGTGATGTTTGGATGGGCTTCACTAGTCTTTGTGCTGAAGGAGGAAAACTACTTTGGGGACTTGTGTGTCAACGCCACATCCACCAATGGGACAGCAGAATTAGGTCAGTCTTCTCCCACTCGTCAAACTAACTCCTGTTCAGAAAATACACTGCGTTGGTTTTCATTAACCCTGTATTTTCTTGTGTTTCTCTGCAGATTGCAGTGAACAGGATGAAATGTTTTCCCTTGTTTTCACCATCGCCTCCTTTCTGAACAACTTCATGTCCCTGCCCAACGGTTTCCTCTTTGACATATGGGGGACTACAGTGGCCCGTCTCTCTGGAATGTGAGTCTTTCACACCTACAATCAGTGATGGCATGTCTGTGTTTGTGGATGTGTCAGCAGAAGCAGCTTTGTGAGATACATACATTTAAGGCATTTAAAAGATTTTAACTTAAAACTGGATTTTTATGGGAAAAGCTAACTGGTTGAAACCTAAACCATGGGTTAGGGTGAAAAGCCAAGACAGAGCCAACTTATAAATCCAAGCTAAAGATGAAAAGGCGTGGCCAAACCTTTGATTCGTGGGCCACAATCAGTCCTAAAATCCGACCCAGGGGCCGAGTTCAGAGCAGAAAGATAGATCCTTTCTTTAAACTTGGAGATAAATGGCAGCTAAAAGTCAAGTGTAAGACCTAAAATCCTACATTTCTTATAATCTTTATGGCGTCATCTACTGGGAAAACGCATCATTGCAGAGAAAAGGCAGAAATATAATGATAGTATAGATAAATCATTAAAAAAAGCTCAACGAGCCACATCTGTCCCCGAGACATAAATATTTTCACCGCAGTTTTTTCAGCAGGCAGTAGCTATAGAAGATTTTCAAAGTAAAAGCTACAATTTTCTAAAGTCTATATGTGAGACTTGGAACGGCTTTAATTGTGGACATTGAAAATTACTTTTGTAATTTTATTTTTAGGGAACTTCTTTTTATGTGAAGAGTTGGAATTTTAAATATAGTCAAAGGTTGTCCATGTTGGTGTGGTACGTTACAGTTGTAGAGTCACCTGGTAGAAAACCCTATTATTACCTATAAAATGTCAACTGGTCTTGGAATGGAGACTGATGGAGGTCTACACAATTTTTTATGAAGTCCCAGAATCCCCTTTGCAATCAAACTATTGATGCCAAACAATCAGGTTGTGGAACACATTTGGTCACAAAGGTCCCCCAAGGCTCAGAGCTGGGGCCCCTGCACTTTGAGATGAGTCAAATTTGCTGATGATAATCCAACTCTATCTGTGTTTCCTACCTGATGAGTCCACAGTTTCGGGACGAGTCTCAGATTGTATCTCTGACAGATCAGCATGGATGAAAGTCCATCATCTACAGGTCGCCCTCTCCAACTGTCCATCATGACACTCGTCTCATCAATCTTAGAAAAGTTGCAAGAAACACAGAACACAAAACTCAGCATTTTTTTTTCTTCAAAATGGTTCCTAGAGAGATATTTAAAAACAGTTATTTTTTGTTGCAAACACACAAACTTGTCATGATGGTTGATATGTGGGTTTTTAAAAAAAGTAGAAAAGACAGGTGGCAGGATGAGAAGGGAGTAGAGGATGAACTAAAAGTAGGAAAAATGGGAAAAGAAGAGGACAAATCAATTGAAAATTAAATACAGTTTGTGAACAACTGACAAAGTTGGAAGTGAAACGCTGTTCCCTCTGCCAACACCTTCATTTGCTTTGACAAATTAAACCCAACCGTGAATAAGTTCATAATCTGTTACACAACATAAAAGCAAACTCCATTTTACGTCAATTGTTTGGTGATCAGTGCATACACTGTGTTTGCAATTGAGATTTGTCTTAAGACAGTGAATACACACCAGCTGGTTAAATCCCCCTGGTCTCTAAATTGAATAGGTTTTCATGTCTCTGACTGAGTGGAAGCCGCAGTAGAAGATATGACGATTTTTCCAGTTTATGGAAAGAAGATGATTCCAAAAATGTAATGTTTTAGTCCGACTGAGGTAGAGTGAGTGACAACAGAAAGGCCAAAAAGTACGATTTCACATATCAGGGATTTTGAACAAACCAATGAAGCAACAATAAACTGGCCCGAGGTCCAAGTTGTGTTTTAGTTGATCCTGCAAATTATAAGACGACTTTAGGCAAGAAGTAGTAGTTTACACAACCACACTAAGGAAAGTACACATTACGTTACACTGACTCGCATTACACAATTGTGTGTCATGTCAACATATATTACACACCATTGCAAAACATTAGACCAGGAAGTGTCTGAGAGTTTCACATTTATGGCTTTATGGTGGAACAAGCCTTAACTGGAACTCTTGGTATTTCCTTGTATTGATTGACTTGTATTGACACTTCAATGATAAAGAAATCAAATTGAACCAACAATGGATCAAAGACAGATCCCATTAGTAACATTGAGTCAACAATGGGTGGAAATGAACTGGATGAATGGATGATGGATGGATGGACGGGCAGATGGATGCATGGATGGACGGATGGATGGATGGATGGGTAGATAGATAAATAGTTAGATGGATGGATGGACGGGTGGATGGATGGATAGATGGAAGGATGGATGGATGGATGGATGGACGGACGGGCAGATGGATGGATGGATGGATGGATGGATGGGTGGATGGATGGATGGGTAGATAGATGGATGGACGGTTGGATGGATGGATAGATGGAAGGATGGATGGATGGATGGATGGATGGATGGATGGACGGACGGGCAGATGGATGGATGGATGGATGGGTGGATGGATGGATGGATGGTACATAGATGGATGGATGGGTAGATAGATAAATAGTTAGATGGATGGATGGACGGGTGGATGGATGGATGGATGGATAGATGGAAGGATGGATAGATGGATGGATGATTGATGGACGGATGGATGGATGGATAGATAGATAAATAGATAGATAGATAGATAGATAGATAGATAGATAGATAGACAGACAGACAGACATATTTTTTTAGATTTTAAATATGGTACTTTATTAACACAATCCAGGAAAAAACAGAGGTCATCCAGTCAGCAGCATAAAAAAACAACACAGACAGACAGCTGGGTAGCTAGACAGACAGACAGACAGACAGATAGATAGAACTGTCGTCATCCACGGGTTAATTCCACATTTTAATGTCTGACTTTTATTTTTTAAGGCTCTGTGGTTCACGGATGATTGATTGCAGATTAAAAAAGGTCAGGACAGCTGTGAGGGCAGAGACAAAATGGACATGTGGACATGTGGGAATAGCACACATAGCAAACACACATCTGTCCGTCGTCTAACTGTTCCAGCTGAATACAACGCTGGAGCAATGGCTGAGGAATTCCTGTTGTTAGGTGGGTGGTGGGGAAGGAAATTAAAACTTGAGGGATGTAAATAGTTTGGTTCAGCGTCTAGGGTGGACCCCAGATTAAGACCGTCTGGGGAAAAACGGAAATTAAGGTCAAGCTGAGGAGCTTGCAAAATATCAGCAGCACGGTGGGAATGTGCAGGATGTTTATGTCTTTAACAGATACTAATGACAGTGAAACTCCACTCTTTCACACTCGCTCTCACTCTGTTTCTCTTTTCTATTTTCCTCTCTTTCTCCGTCCGTTCCTCTATCTCCACATCCATCTTTCCCTCAGTCTTCCCTGCGTTTTCAGTGTCTGTCCAACCCTGACTTTTCCTTAAGGAAAACACGTACCAGATAGATAAGAACCCCGGACTGTATTGTATTAAACGAAAAACTCCACTGACAGTTTCCTGTTGTTGAACTGCAACATCATGCCCTGATATCCATCAGCTTTTGGCTCCGTCAGCCCCACACTGAACTAACAGCGAGTTTTTTTTTTTTCTATGATGGATGGTTGTCAAAAGTTGGCTCCGTCTGACTGTGATGGTTGGCACTGTGAATAAAACTACACCCTGTTTCCTTTCACCAGAACTGTTTACACCATGGGGACCTTGATGATGGCGTTCTCTGCAGGTGACGATACATTTCTCTCAGTCTAAGAATGCGAGTCCTGTCCTCCATCAGTCCTTGATGTTGCCTATGTCTGTTTGCTAGCAGCAAAAAAGGTCTTAGTTTTTATTGAATTAAGGACGAAACAAACTCAAAGTGAACTCTCAGAAAAATACATTTGTATTCACTAGGATAAATGTTAGTTAAATGTTTTTACCTGTGAATGAGTTGTTCTCTGACTTCCTCGTGTTTTCTGTGATTTCTCCTCAGCTTCAGTCAAACTGACCTTCGCAGCTCTGTCCTTCATGTCCATCGGTGGGATCTTGTTTCTGATCACCAACATACAGGTCAGTCGAAGATGAAATATTTCCAAAAACTACAAAGTGAGTGAACTTTAAGCATCGAGGAGACACATTCATGAACCGTCCCCACGTCCCCACTGCCGTAAAGATGTGAAAACAGACAGATAAAATAGACTGATGCAAAAACAACTGATGTTTTGATTTATTATTATTATAACTGATTTAACCAAACAATTAATGATATAGCAATTCTAATCATCTGATCCACAGTAGATTTACTTCCTTTTTCTACATATTTATCAACATTGTCCTTGTATTTTCTGTGCAGTGACTTTTGACAAAGCAGTAAAAATAAGTCTTGTTGCATCTTGCCTTTCCTTCAAAGACAGCATTTCATCCCTTAAGTGTCAGGAGGTCATGTGTCATTATGGACCAACCTGAGGTCTGCCCTGAAGCCAGAAGGATGAACAATTCTATAAACTCTTTATTCTTCCTCCTTCCTGACACTTGAAGGTTTCTGTAAAAAATTGAAGACAGTCCTCAGTCTTTAATTCTACTTCATACCAAGTCACTAAAAGCACTAAAAGTTTCAAATGTTTTCCTTCCAGGTTGGAAACCTGTTTGGTGCACATCGCTCCACCATTGTCACTCTTTATAACGGAGCCTTCGACTCGTCCTCCGCTGTGTTTTTCATCATCAAGGTGAAAATCAATGCTTACTACTTGCGATGCTTTATGGATGCTTTATTTTTTGAAGTTCAGGGGTTTTATTTTTTATTTCTTTGCAGTTGCTACATGAGACTGGAATCTCTATTAAGGCCAGCTTCCTCTTCATGTCCGCCTGCAGCATTCTTCATGTTTTAAGGACTTTCTTTTTGCTTCCGACAAAAGTCATCCCGTATCCACTGCCAGAAAATTATACATATGGGTAAAATGGCACCACTCCTCTTATTTCTTTGTCAATTGTCTCATAGAATACTCTGGTTCTGTATCATCTGTAATGATGTGCAGAGGAGGTTGTCTTATCCTCTGTCTCCTCGGATCTCTGTCAGGGTCACATGTGGGAAAGAGAAGAAGTCCGATATGAACGTTGAAGAATCAGCCTCGAAGGAGGTGGTCGTCCATGTAAAACAAGGTTTGTGTTTGTTTGATTAAAAGGTATGATTTAAAAAACCCTGTGTATGGAACACCTGACAACTGTGTGTAACATCTTTGTTTTGTCTCTTGAACTCTGGCTGTAGAGAAGAGTTTCCGCCAGTGTGTCCTGTCCTGGTTCTTCTTCTTTCACCTCATCTGGTTGTCCATAATGCAGCTCCGACACCTCCTGTTCATCGGCACCTTCAACCCCGTGCTGATAAGGTTGACAGGAGGAGAACCTTCACTGGGTAAAAACAGTTTACAGTTTAGTCACAGTCATAATCGATATTACATTACAGTCCTCAATACAACACAGACAGGAAGGTTTGGAGAAAAAGCTAGAGAAGACAGATTGAGATGGTTTGGACAATTTCAGAGAGGGGACAGTGGACACATTGGTAGAAGAATGATCCTAGGGATGGAGCTACCAGGTAGGAGTCAAAGAGGAGATTTATGGATGCAGTGAGGGAGGACATGGAGGTAGTTGGAGTTAGAGTAGAAGATACAGAGAACAGAGGAAGATGGAAATGATGATTTGCCGCGGCAACTCCTGAAAATGGGACAAGCTGAAAGGAGAAGAAGAAGAAGATATCAATGTCCTCAATGATACAGACACTATACTGATTTTGGGAAATGCACAGTGTTATGGTCTTAACTTATGCTGGAGCTCGTACCAAAAGTTACCATGTATGTAAGTGTCACCAACCTCAAAAATGAGAGATACTTTAACAGCACTTACAACTATCAGCACCAGTAGTCTTCATCTTGATGGTTTTGTCCACCCACATATAAACCGGCTGGCAACTAGTTTTGATTGCGGTGGATGGAGCAACACATTCCTGAAGACTTTATGAGTGACAACAATGTTACCACTGAAATGCCATAGTTCGAAGACATTTAGGACATTGAGGCCCGATGTGCGAGTAATTTTAACTGAGGAAACAGTCTATGCAAGCAACCTTCTAAATCAGTGGTTCTCAACTGGTGCGTCGTGGAACAGTTCAGAATGGGTTTTGCGAACAGCTGGTCAAAAATCAGTTAAACAATGTGAATCTCCTCTTGAGCATTCAGCAAACTCTGCTGAATAAAATCAGTGTTTAAAGAAGTGATTTTTCAAAGGTTTGTATTTTTTTTTTTTTTGAAAATTACTTTGCTTGATTTGAATTCTATGACAGTGGGTTAATAACTGTAATGACAGGAAAATGTGGGTCCCAGAGTGAGACCGGTTGAGAACCACTGCTCTAACTTATTTAATCAAAATCTGTCTTGCCTTCTTTTCTCATCATGTCTCCTCTTGTCCTACAGTGAGCCAGTACATCAACGCCTTCGCTATCACTCAGATGTGTGGTGTTTTGTGCGCCCCCTGGAATGGAATCATCATAGACAGAGTCAAGAATAGAATAAAAACCAAAGGTAAAAAAACACTGGGCGGGTGGAGCATAGTGGAGTGAGAATGAACAAGCACATTACCAGTGTTGGGACTAACACTTTACTTGTAACGCCGTTATGTAACTAAACTACTTTTCTCTGTAACTAATAACGTAACCCGTTACCTTTCCCATTCAGTAACGCTGCTGTTGTTACTGTGGTGTAAAGGTGCTTGTTACTCGTTATATCTGTGGTCCAAATGGACGGAGGACGCCGTGCACTCGAACTGAACCCATGCGTTGAAAAGTAGCGATGATTGGCTGACATAGGTTAACGTTTCAAGCTAAGCCAATCAGATAGAGACCTGGGTGGGTCTTCTTGCCTTATAGGGAATTAAACAGTCTCACGCACACGCAACGTGGTACAGCAGCACACACCCACACTCTATTGGCTACACTGCCAAATGAGTGCAGTTGTTTTACTCGCACATTGCCAAAATTGGATTGCTAACATTACATAGCTCTAACAATGTAGTCATTTTATATAGTCATTTTAGCATTGTTACGTTGATGTTTACCTTAACGCCATTTTTTTGTGCACTACTTGGTTTGATGGCAAGTGGCAAGTTGAGATTGCAATAAAGATGCCACTAGTATTAGTTACTTATACAATTTAGTAACTAGTAACATAACTAGTTACTTTTTCAGAGAAGTAACTAGTAAAGTAATAAGTTACTTTTTTAAAGTAACTTGCCCAATACTGCACATTACGACCACGTTGTGACGATGGCCTCGTGTAACAGGTAGGTTTCAGTGTCATCTTCTCTTGAAGAACAAAGACAGTACGATCACAGGGGGAGCAGTCTGCCTTCATTTCGCAGTCCCTTCACATGAACACATGAAGGAAATTTATTTTTTGTCATTGTAATGTTGTGATTCACACCACAGCGCACAACGAAATTTAGCCTCTGCATTTAATCCATCATCAAAGTGAGCAGTGAGCAGCTAATGAGTGCCCTGGGAGCAGTGTGTAGGGATGATACCATGCTCAGGGCATCTCAGTTGTAACTGAGGGATTCAGTTACAACTGAGTGGGATTCAAACCTGGGACCTTACAGACCCAAGTCCACTTCTTTAACCACTAGGCCACTGCCCATATGCTCCAAGATCCCCCAAGTTATGCAAAAAAAAAACACAAAGCAGAGGTTCAATAGCTATAACCTGGCAATAAAACCTTTGAGATCTTGTTACCTACCTACCTATTTTTTGTAATTCCCTGTATGTATTTTCAGGACTGACTGAGCAGGAACGAGAGCTGAAGGCCATGGCTCTGTCTCTCTTCATCACTGCAGTGCAGTGTATTCTGTTCTCCATCTGTGCAACCATCCCCATCCTGCAGCTTCAGTACTTCACCTTCGTCCTGCAGGTGCTCAATCGCTCCTTCCTGTACGGTGGAGCCACGGCGTTCGTCGCAGTTGCGTGAGTATCGATGGACACAGGGACCACGTTTTTCTTTAGGTCTTGGACAACACAGAGAGAGGAACAAAGACTTAACTTAACCACCACCCGTTAACGAAACGCCCCTAGTTTTGCCTTTCAGTGTTTCAGACATTCTTGTTTGAATTAGAGTTACATTTCATAGATTTTTGTTTTCTTTCACTTTCAGCATTAACACCATTTTTGATGCACATTCTTTGGGTTTTTCTCTTTAATCTGGACCATATTTTGGAAACACTTGAAATACCAACAACCAGAAACACATTCTTCCCCTGTTTTGATACCAGTTTGAATGTGTATCCAACTACTCTCAAAGCTAACAAAATATTTGCAGCACTACGCACCCTCCAGTCTTTACTCCAAATCTGTTTATTTTAAGCTTTTTCCTAAGATGCCTACAACCCTGGAGATAGGCACCGGTATTTTCATGCTCAAGGAATGTGCACTTGCAAAAAAAAAGGCAATAATTCATTTCAAAGGCACGATTGAAATTCTTCAGACTGAAGAACATCATAAAACCCGTGAGGAGAAATCTGAAAATTCTAACCAGAGAGCATTTGTAGTTCTGTGAAAAACACTGGCTTTTCTTGCGATTCCAATCAGACTAGATGATAGTGAGATCATGACTCTGTGGGGCCAAGTTACTGCACTGGGACCTTCTTGTCCATCTTCAAACTGGATATAAGGCTTGATTAAAGGGTTTTAATTTTGGGCTTGAATATGTGCTGGTCCAGTTGGCCCAGTCAGTCATCATCAAGTCAGAATAGCCAAAAAGATCACCTGTGTGGCTGGCAGTGGTGGCCTAGCGGTAAAGGAAGCAGCCTTGGGTCCGCAAGGGTCCAGGTTTCTATCCACCAGGTTGCACCTGAAGTGCTCAGAGCTCTGAGCATAGCGTTGTGCTAACTGGGACGGCGCCATGCTAGTGGACCTCAGCGGTATCCTGGTAGTATATAGATTCCAACCTGGAACCCTTTGGACCCTAGTCAGGTTCCTTAACCACTCGTCCACCATGCTGCCACTACCTACACCACAGTAGGTAGCAAACAGAGCTGAAGTGTTTCTAAAGACCTTCAACAGGAGGACGGTTCAAGCTCACCAAACAGGGCAGAAGATCTGATAGCAAGGCCAGTGTGAGCATTGCTTAAATACTCTGTTAGCTCATTAGCGTCAGCTGGTGGAAACAGGTGGACCTGATCCTGCTGATGGCGCAGCCTCAGGTTAATTAGATGCAGATATACCTGCAACTATGCAATGATATTTGATCTTTTCAACCCAATGGACACCAACTACGGGTGTGAAGATTGATCGTTTTGGATCGGTTATCGATCTGTGACCTACATGATCCGAGTGTATCGGTCAATTAAGCTCTTATCGGTTAAAATGCAGTAAAATGATCCGATGGTTCGGATTTTTGTCCGTGGATCGGTTTCCTGCTCCACGGCCCCGCCCACAAATAGGCGTTTCGACATAGACGCGACATTGGCCGCTTCCTCCCACTACAGCTGAGAGCCACTAGACACATATATATCTATTCACACGTCTATGCAGGTTGTATCACTTGTGTAGTGGGTGTAACTCTGAGCTTAGCAACATGGCTGACAACACCGCCTTCAACACGTCGAAAGTGGAGTTGCAAATTTTTATTGAATCGTACTGAATCGAATCGGATAAAACTGGATGGATTGTTTAATATTTTTATGAATCGTTCCTGAATCGGATTGTAGCCTGTGAATCGAGATTTGAATCGAATCGTTATGTGAGTGAAAGATTGACACCAACTAATACCAACCCTAAGAAAATCTCAATCTTATTTCTTGTCTATTGACAGTCATGTACATATATTTTATTGATATTTATTCCTGTCCTCTCTTTATTGTTCCATCCTATTGGGTGTAGTTTTCCCCTAAAGCACTTTGGGAAGCTGTACGGCCTCATCTTGTCCCTGTCTGCCATCTTCTCCGCCCTACAATATCCCTGCGTTGCTCTAGTGAAAGACGTCCTGGATGGAGATCCTTTATACGTGAGTAGATGCTACAGCACTAATGCATTGATGAAAACCCAGTCCACCAACATCCCCTCTCACTTTTTATTTGGTCAACAGTTGAACATCGCTCTCACGGTGCTGTCTCTGGTCGTCTTCATCCATCCCGCCTATGTCTACATCCACTGCCGTAGAGTTGCCGCGGAGGCAGCAAAGGATCAAAACCATTAAAAACCGTATTCACGTGATGCAACATTCCAATATAGAAGTTACACTTTTATTTTTATTCAAACTACGTCTAATGACAGTGCAATACGTTCGCAAACAACTTTCATTATCCTCGTTAGCAAGGGATTTTTTTTCCAACAAATGTTTTTTCAACGTATTTCTGTAGTGAAAACGGAATATTTCTGGTTGAAAAAGGTCTTTCATGTAACCCTGACTGTTTCCCAAGACACAATGACCATTGTATTGGACAATGGATTTTATTGTATGATATGTGAAAAAACAACAAGCCATCACTTGCAAATGCAAATGGGATTGAAAGGGGACGTTGGGCGCACACACAATGCAAAAGTAAACCCCTGGTGGATGAAAGCTGTTCGTTCATCTTCACCCTCTTGTCCGTCACCGGGGAAACAGGGCCAGCAGTCCAGTCCCTACGACTGTCACCCAAATACTCCATACTGTGAGCCTTCCTGCCGGTGCTGAACCCACTGGAAGTTATGTGGGTCGGGACGTTGTCATGCACGGATGACGGCAATGGCAACCCAGCAGCTGGTGGATTCAAACCTGAAGCCTCGCAGATCCAGTTCTGCTGCTGTTTGGAAAAAAATATGAATTTTTATATTTTTGTCAATTAACAAAACCAGTTTATTTCAGGCAGATATACATTTGTGGTTTGAAGGAGTCTTATCACTGTTTTTTTTTTACTTCATCTCTGCCTCTGCCTTTATAGAAATAATATATTTTGAGTTCCATCTGTAGAAAATGTTACAGAGAAATATTTTATTACATACACAAAAATAACAGAACTAGTATAATGTAAATACTAGGCATCGTATTAGTGTTTGTTTGTTGATATATGAACGGAAGTTTTGTTTCCTCATTTTACATGTTTGTGTCAAAAAGAAATGATATGTGTGAAGTAACTTGTACTTTTATACATGAAGTAGCTGAAGACTAGAACAATGGTGACAGGCATCGACTTGATCTCTATGTATCGTTCTATATATTTAATGGTTCTTACGTATATTGAAGCATTTTTATATTTCTTTTAATTGTCGAAGAAAAACATGCACGCGCTCCTGAAGGACTGTGAAACTGCGTTTCCCCCACGTTTCCCTCTGATTGTGTGGGTCTGCAAGTTTGTAAAACAGGTGTGAACAAAGCAGCGAGTTCCCAGGTGGATGCTAGCAGCTGATCTGTCCTGTTATGTATGTCCATGATGAAACCACTCAGCTGTGTTGTTAACGGCTGTTTCCTGGGATAAGACGCCTCTCACTGTCCTGCCCCAGGTTTCTTGATGAAACGAAATAAACTGCTGTGCTGCGTTAACAAATGCTCTCAATGGTTTGGAGTCGTCCGTTCAGATTCTGCCTCTTTGAACCTTGAATCTGTTCTTCCATGACGGGGAAGTCACAGCCCTTGTATGCATACACTAGTGGTTAAGGAACCTGTGACTATTTTTGTCACATTCATACAAAGAATACTCTAATATAGTGGTTTTCAAAGTGTGGGGCGGGCCCCCCGGGGGGGCGCGGTGCAATGCTGAGGGGGGCATGTGTTACCCTGGGGAACATACTATTTTTTCCGCCGTACTACAATAAAGTGTAATTGCACATCCATGTAAGTTGAACTATATCTTTTTTTGTTTCTTTATGTTAACAAGGATACGATGTTATGCAGAGGTGTAGCTATAACTATTTTATAGACAAATGCTGTTATTTATAGTTGCGGCAGAGAGTGGGTGGTGGGGTAGGGGGGGCGCGAATTGTTTTCTTCTTGCTAGGGGGGGCGTAACAGAAAAAGATTGGGACGCACAGCTCTAATACAAGATGTTACAAATGTAACATCTACTCCAGCTTTGTTCCCCAAAACTTTCTTCGCACCACTGGCCAATTAAATCTTTGATGGGTGTTTGAAAAAGGGCGAGAGTGAAAGAGGGACTTGTCCCTTATGATGTCACAGTTTCATGAACTGAGACTCAGCAGGTCAAAGGAGTATCGATAACAATTTCACATCAATATTTTTTAGATATATCGCACATGTTTATAATACGTTTTCTTAAATATGTGGGAGAATAACCTGATATCCCAGAGCAATGTAAATGTAGAAATGAGCCAAAGTGTTTACTGTATAAAGTTTATGATTATGTGATATATGTCGGGCTCGGATAAGGTCCTTGTGTGGCTTCTGCAAAGTGTGGTCAGGAGAATGTTGAGGGGTTTTTTTGGCATGCCCTGGAGCAGTCACTGAGGATAATACAAAGATGTAAGAGGGAGGGAACTGGTGTGGAGAGGAGGGTACAGAGGCAACATATAAAAAGGACGAGAGGATTGACAAGGTGGTCGTGGTCAAAGCAGGTCTTCCTCATTCATGAGTTTCTAGTTATTTACTGACTGAATGATTTAACTCTTGGAAAAATCTTAACGACTTCTACATTTTTTGGGGGGACCTCAGTTGTCTTAACAAGAATCTCTTGTCGTTAAGACTGAACTAGTTTAGTTTCTGTCAACTTTCTGTATTTTAACAGATTCAGTGACGAAGTGTGTGAGTGTGTCAGGGTGTATCCGTGTTTTGGAGAGGACAGCCGTTCTAGCCCTTGTCCAGTTGACTTTCAGTGTGTTGGACCATGACGGACTCGTCCAAAGTCTTGTTTCTGCGGAAATGCTTCACATTTGCCACCGGTTTGGTGGAGTGTTTGTGTTTTGCTGGCGTGTTGTTTGGATGGGCTTCACTAGTCTTTGTGCTGAAGGAGGAAAACTACTTTGGGGACTTGTGTGTCAACGTCACATCCACTAATGGGACGGTGGAACCAGGTCAGTCTTCTCACACTCATCAAACTGGGTTTCAGAAAATACACTGCGTTGGTTTTTCATTAACACTGTATTTTTTGTGTTTTTCTGCAGATTGCAGTGAACAGGATGAAAAGTTCTCCCTTGTTTTCACCATCGCTGCATTTCTGAACAACTTCATGTCCCTGCCCATCGGTTTCTTCTTTGACATATGTGGGACTACAGTCGTCCGTCTCAGTGGAATGTGAGTCCTCCCAACCAACAATCAGTGTTTGTGGATGGGCACAAGTAGCTTTGTGTTGTTGTGAGATAATGGTACAAAAATGATGGTGCATCACTTACCTGGTGATGGTTTGGGTCACACTTTCTCCTCGTTCTCCTTCTGTCTCCATGTGTCCTCCTCATTCTTTCTCTTATTCTTCACTGCGTCTTCACTGCTTTCCTTTTCTGTCCTATTATCACATTCCTTAAGAAACACCAGTAGCAAATCGATAAGATAGGTAGGAAGACAGATCATGCCCTCGTAGACATCAACTTTTGTCTCTCTCTGCTCTTGGCACCATCTTGGCGCCATCTGTCTGTAATGGTTGGCATTGTGAATAAAACGACACCCTTGTTTTCAGTGCTGTTTACACCATGGGGACCTTGATGATGGCCTTCTCTGGAGGTGAAAAAATTTTTCTATCTGTCTAAGAATGCAAGTCTTTTTCTCCTGTCATCATTGATGAAATGGTTTCTGCCATTTTTTCAGGGATTTACTGCAAATGTCTCGGGACTTTGAAGTCAAAATTTCTTTGCAGTCACTAGAATAGGTTTATTTTTTTTAACCCCCACATAGCTGTATCTGTGAATGAACTTCCTTAGGTTTTCTGTGATTTCTCCTCAGCTTCAGCCAACCTGGTCTTTCCAGCTCTGTCCTTCTTGGGGATGGGTGGGATCTTGCTTCTGATCACCAACATACAGGTCTGTGAAATATTAAATAGTTCCAAAAACTTCAAACTGATGAACCAATGAATATTTCATATATGTACCAGCTATGTCAGCTGACCGGACCCCAACTGTTGCTTTGCTACATTTTGTTCTGCTTTGTTCTGCTTTGAATGGCTGCTATGCTTTCTGATTTGCCGTGTTGCTGCCTTGGCGATTTGTTTTCTGTTAAGATAACGATGAAGATTAGTAAGTGTGCCTTTTTCCAGAAGGAGGTGCATTTCCTGGATCATTGTTGTTTCAGGGGAAGGTGATTCCACAGATCATGGCAAAGTGGAAGGGGTCCCCCACTGGCCAATTGGAGCTACACTCGGTTTCCAGCTACTACCGTTGCTTGAGAGGTTTGTAGCACAAGTTGGTTGGAGAATGAGAATGAGAGAACAAAAGAATGTTGCCAGAGGTTTGAAACCTTGAAAGGGGGTGAAGGTGTTAGCACGGGAACAGAATGGGAAGATTTTGCCTATAGCTTACGCAAGTCATGGGTTGACTTCACATGACTTTCTCAATCCATGACTAAACTCTATGAAGTTGGACTTTTGGGCACTCAAGTGGGCAATAAAGGTCTCTGGCGCACTGTCCCCTGAACCCTTATGACAGGCTTTGCAAGTGGATAAGGTAAAGGCAACAGAAGCCATTGTTGCAGCACTGCCCCATAACCCTCAAGCTAACATTGCCACTTTTCAGCTCAAAGTCGTCAATAAGTACACACATGGGCTTTTCTTACTTGCGGTTGGTCAGTCAGTAGCGACAACAGCTATTGGACACTGAATAGATTTTCAAAATTTGGTGTTCCAGCCCAGATAGACTGAGATCAGGGACAGAGATTTGAGGGCTTTCCTATCCAGCAGAAGGTTTTGATACAGTGCAGAGAAGTCGTATAACATGCCATACCGTCCTTCAGGGATTGAGCAAGGTCTGTTGCTTCATGACCTGTTGCCTGTGTCCAGGAAGCATAACTAGAGTTCCTGTCATCCTAAGGTGTGGCATGATTCACCAATTACAGCAGGCAACTGGTGTGGGTGGTGTTTTACTCCATTCCTGTCAAAGTTTGGCCAGAAACCAAGGCCTCCAGTTGACTTCCTCCTGGGCAGAGTTGGTAGACAAGTCCACAAGTAAGGCCAAGAAAACTGATGCTTACAGATGGTTTTTGAGGAAACACTTATGAGCACTTGTCTGTGGGGCGCTGTAAGAAAAACCATGAAAGGCTTGATACAAATACCACTGTGAACAAGGGTCAGTTGGGCTGGTGTCATCGAGGATGAGCTCTGTAATAGGTTTTAAGGGCAACAGGGAACGAAGAATCAGTTTACACCAAAGGGATGATCTCACTACTCACTCACTAGAGAAGTGGTAGTTGCCGATCCCAATTGTCTGGGAAATTTGTTTTTGTTCAGGTATATTGTCGTTGTGTGAACCCAGCCACTAGGGAGCACAAGCCAGCGTTTTTTTTTTTATCCGGTCCCAAGCACGGATAAATGGTGAGGGTTGCGTCGGGAAGTGCAAAAACGGGATAAGCCGAAATAAGAAGAAGATTGTCGTTGTGTGTCAGACAGCTTTATTGCGCGTCTCCCACAATCTTTTTCTTCTGCCTCCTCCTCCTCAGTGGATCAAAACTGTATTCTTGTTTAATTTTACAAAGTTTTAAATGTTTTCCTTCCAGGTTGGGAACCTGTTTGGTGCACATCGCTCCACCATTGTCGTGCTTCATACCGGGTCTTTTGACTCATCCTCTGCAGTATTTTTCATCATCAAGGTAGAAACCAATGCTTATTACTTATATTTTAATATTGATATAAAAAAAGAAATATGAGTTCAATTCTTTTTAATTTCTTTGCAGTTGCTACACGAGACTGGAATCTCTATTAAGGCCAGCTTCCTCTTCATGTCCGCCTGCAGCATTCTTCATGTTTTAAGGACTATCTTTTTGTTGCCTACTAAATTCATCCCGTTCCCATTGCCGGAAAATTACACATATGGGTAAATTGTCATTACTCTTTTCATTCCGGAAGATTGATTATAAGAAATTCTTATGAACCAGTGGCGGCCTAGTGGTTAAGGAATCGGACTGGGCTCCAGGTACGATTCCATCAACTTGCCAGGTCACCACTGAGGTTCTGGCACTCAAAGCTGTCCGTCTTTCCTTCCTTTCTTTTTCATTTGTCCCAATAAAGTGTTTGTATCATCTGTAACAGTTTTCTAATTCTTTGTATCCTTGAAATTCTTCTAGGGTCACATGTCGGAAACGGGAGCCTGAGAAGATTGATGCAAACGTTGAAGCGTCAAACACTAAGGAGGAAGTCGTCCCTGTTGAAGAAGGTTTGTGTTCGATTTTAAGGCATTATTTAAGAACACAACGTGTGAAACACATTTGAACATTGTGTAACATCTTTGTTTTGTCTCCTGACCTCAGAGAAGAGTTTCCGTCAGTGTGTCCTGTCCTGGTTCTTCTTCTTTCACCTCGTTTGGTTGTCCATAATGCAGCTCAGACACTACCTGTTCATCAGCACCCTCAACGCCATGCTGATAAGGTTGACAGATGGAGAACCTTCACTGGGTAAACACTTATGTTATGATGGAGTTTGTCCCTGTGGTGCGATGTAACTTAACTTTCTTCATCAATCAAAACTTAAACACCAGTAATTTGCAGTTTGGGACTAACACGTTACTTGTAACGCCGACACGTAACTTTTCTTGGTAACTAATAACGTAACGTGTTACCTTTCACATTCAGTAACGCAGTTGTTACTTTGGTGTAATGGAGCTTGTTACTCCTTACTATCTGTGGTTCATGACTGAAAGACGGCCGTCCACACTAATTGAACCCATGTGTTGAAAAGGAGCGATGATTGGTTGACATAGGTTAACATTTCAGCCTAAGCCAATCAGAAAGAGACCTGGGCGGGTCTTCATGCCTTATAGGGGAAGAAAGTCTGCCTGTCAAAATGTCTATTCAAATGTCTAAACATCTATTTTGTTTCTATTGTTCCACTAAATTTCATTATGATAGTTGCTACAGAACAAAACACTAAACTTTTTTAATGTGTTATATTTATTATTATTTAAAGTAAAGTAACTAGTTATTAGTAACTTTTATAATTAAGTAACTAGTATTGTAACTAGTTACTTTTCCAGAGCAAGTAACTGGTAAAGTAATAAGATACTTTTTTACAGTAACTTGCCCAACACTTAGTTATTAGTAATATTAAGAGTTTGATAAAGATTTCTCAATCGATAATAATTCAACATACAGTAGTAGACACATACGTACCAATGTTCATGCACCCATTTAAATGTCATTGTAATCTCCTCAAGTCCAGGGTCTACCAGGTGCAACCGGGTATCGCTTTGATCTAGGACACATAAACATCAGTAGAGTCATACTTTCGCCTGCAAGCCAAAATGAAGGGAAACATTGTACACTGAGACCCAGACTTGTCCAAATTATACTTTTTATTTCCCCAATAGATAATAGATATTTATCATAATTCACGGAAATACTCAATCTTTCTGATCCTGACCTGGCCCGTGACTCAAATTTTAGTACCACCTGTGGACCGCAAGACAAAATAATTGCCCCAGCCTGGTCCAGACAGTCTTTGTCATCGGTGTAAAACAGGTGTCACCTCCAGTGCAAGTTTGCATCCCAGTTAGGGCGGTTTGCTTCCACTGGGTACACAAGATTCAAACCAAGTTTTATATGTTTGTTATATATTGGACATATTGGTCACACGTGCCGCTTCGTGTCTCATCATGTCTCCTCTTGTCCTACAGTGAGCCAGTACACCAACGCCTTTGCTATCACTCAGATGTGTGGTATTTTGTGCGCCCCCTGGAACGGACTCATCATAGACAGAGTCAAGAGTAAAATAACAACCAAAGGTAAAGAAACACTGAACAAAAACCGGCATTGAATTTAAAATTCTGCAAGAAGTCTGGATTTTGCAGCGGAAATATTAAAACCTCCAGTGAGAGGTGACATCACAACAAATGAAAATGGCAAATATTTATTGTATAATTTTAAAAATTGAGAAGGAAATGCATTTAAACACTCAAAATGTATTGCCTGAAGCAATTTCCCTCTTTTCAAACAAAACAATGTAAACCTATTGACTTGAGTAACTGTGCATATTTACAGGACTGACTGAGCAGGAACGAGAGCTGCAGGTCATGGCTCTGTCGCTCTTCATCACAGCAGTGCAGTGTATTCTCTTCTCGCTCTGTGCAACCATCCCCATCCTGCAGCTTCAGTACTTCACCTTCGTCCTGCAGGTGCTCAATCGGGCCTTCCTGTACGGCGGAGTCACGGCGTTCATCACAGTTACGTGAGTATCGTAGGGCACAGGGACCACTTTTTATGGGTTGATGATATCCATTGCATGTATCTAAACCACAGGTGGAGATAGATACAAGTTGTGGTTCTCAGTGGTTCTCAAAGCTGGAGTCTTTACTCCAAAGCTGTTTATTTTAAGCTTTTCCCTCAGATACAGTATCTACACAATCATGAGGACAGGCACATGCTTATTTTTTCAACATTTTTCCTGGGCAACAGCAAATGAAGTTCACAACCCATTTCAATGCCTCCATTGAAGTCCTACTGACTGAAGAACCCCCTGAGGAAAAAAACAGTTCCACTGGCTTTTCTTGTGATCCCAGTCAGACTAGATTATGACTCTGTGGGGCCAGACTCCTGCCCTCTGGGCTGCTTGTTCTTCTTCTTCTTCTTCTTCTTCATCCTGGAGATATTTCTTGTTTAAATGGTTTTAACTTTGGGCTCGAATATATGCCGTAGAATGAGAGAATTAGCTGTGTGTTCGTGGTAACTGTCAGTCATGGGTGAAAGACGGCCGTGCACACTAACTTAACCATTGCGTTGAAAAAGAGCGATGATTGGTTAACATAGGTTAACATTTCAGGCTGAGCCAATCAGAAAGAGAACTGGGCGGGTCTTCTTGCCTTATAGGAAAAGAAACAATCACACACAAACGCACAACACTGTACAGCAGCACACACCCACAAGCAAGACGACGGCAAGTGTCAAGTTGAGGTTACAGTAAAGATTCCTGTCAGAATGTCTAAATATTTATTTTGTTTCTATGGTAGCCCTACATTTCATTATGATAGTTGCTACGGAACACGACACTTAACTTTTCAAATGTGTTTTCAAAGTAACTAGTTATTAGTTACTTTTATAATTCAGTAACTAGTTACATAACTAGTTACTTTTTACTAGTTATTAGTTACTTTTATAATTTAGTAACTAGTTACTTTTTACTAGTTATTAGTTACTTTTATAATTTAGTAACTAGTACCGTGACTAGTTTTTTTTTCAGTGCAGTAACTAGTAAAGTAATAAGTTACTTTTTTAAAGTAACTTGCCCAACACTGGTCCTGATTATTGACAGTTATGTACATATATTTGATTGTTCTCTCTCGCAGTTTTCCCGGGACTCACTTTGGGAAGCTGTATGGTCTCATCTTGTCACTGTCTGCCATCTTCGCCGCTCTGCAATATCCCTGCGTTGCTCTGGTTAATGACGTCCTGGATGGAGATCCTTTATACGTGAGTAGATGCCACGCCACTCATTCATTAACCCACCCCCAGTCCACCCACGTCCCCTCTCACTGTGTGTCTGCTTTCATTTGATCAACAGTTGAACATCGCTCTCACGTTGCTGTCTGTGATCCCCCTCATCCATCCCATCTACATCTACATCCACTGTCGTAGAATTGCCGCCCAGGCAGCAAAGGATCTAAAAAAATAAAAACTTTTTTTTCTTACAAATGTTTTACTCACAATGCGAATATTTGTTTCTGTGTCACTTTAGTCAGGAACTGTCAGTCAAAGGTACCTTGTACCTTTTTCTTGTCTAATCGAACAAAGCTACCAGCCATCTTTTGCAATTGCATGAAGGAAGGACAAAATAACTGCAATGTGGAGAGAGGAAGACAGGAGTGGCAGAAAAGTATGTTAGATTGGTGCTGGATATGAATGAGAACAGTACAATAGTGGTGAGGTGTACTGCATCAAGGATCAGCTTTGAGCCCCTTCTTGTCTGCTTCAGTGATGGACAAATTGACAGATGAGGTCAAACAGGAGTCACCATGGACAATGATGTTTGCAGATGACATTGTGATCTGAAGTGAGCGTAGGCAACAGCTTGAAGAAGGAGGTTTGCATTAGAGAGAAGAAGAATGGAGGTCAGTCATAGCAAGACAGAGTACGTGTGTGAATGAAAGAGAGAACAGTGGAATGGTGAAGTTGCAAGGAGCATAGGTGGAGAAGGTGGAGGAGTTTAGATACTGAGGATCAACTGTTCAGAGCAGTGGAGACTGTGGAAGAGAGGAGAGTGGAGTCAGGATGGAACAACTGGAGAAAAGAGTCAGGAGTGATCTGTGATAGAAGAGAGTCAGCTAAGGTGAAGGGACAGTGGTGAGACCAGCCATGATGGATGGATTAGAGACACTAGGAATAGGTAGAAGACGGGAGACAGAGCTGGAGGTGGAGGAGGTAAAGATGTTGAGGTTCTCTTTAGGAGAGACAAGAATGGACAGGATCAGGAATGAGGTGATTAGAGGTGCAACACAGACAGGAAGGTTTGGAGAAAAGCTAGAGAAGACAGATTGAGATGGTTTGGACATGTTCAGAGTAGGGACAGTGGATACATTGGTAGAAGGATGATCCTAGAGATGGAGCTACCGGGTCAGAGACGAAGAGGAGGTTGATGGATGCAGTGAGGGAGGACATGGAGGTAGTTGGAGTTAGAGTTGAGGACACAGAGGACAGGGGGAGATGGAAATTGTTGACTCGCTGTGGCCACCCCTGAGAAAAGGGACAAGCTGAAAGGAGAAGAAGGAGGAGAGAGAACACTGCACTTGGAACTCAGACAGCTCTAGAACACAGTCGTACTGTGGTGAATGTAATGACTGAGAACCAGGGAAGGTAAATATTTATATTTTGTCAAACAACAAGGTGGGTTTTTTCTGGCGCAGATTAAACTTTTTAACTCAGTGGTTTGAAGGAGTGTTATCACTGGGTTTAAACTTCATCAGCTAAAAAGCCCAGGAATGTAAACCTTGGTTGAACTCTGCCCTTATAGAATTAAATATCTGTAGCTCCATCTGTTTCCCTCTGATTGTGTTTTTGTTGTGCAGCTGGTATGAGCTGCAGGTGAAACAAGTGTTATACATGTTATCAGCTGATCTGTCCTGTTATGTATGTCCCCGCTGAAACCTCTCAGCTGTGTCCTTAACTGCTGTTTCCTGCGGGGTGATGATAAGACGCCTCCCTCTGTCCTGCCCCAGGTTTCTTGCTGAACCGAATTAAACTGCTGTGTTGTCTTAACAGATGTCCTCAATTGTTTGATTTCTTCTTCTGGCTCCTCACTGACTCTTAATCTGCTCAAAAGTTGTCAAATATGTTTGTTTCTTTCAACAAGGTAAGCATCTTGATCAGTGTTGGGACTAACGTGATACTTGAGACGCCCTTACGTAATGAAACAACTTTTCTCGGTAACAAATAAAGTAACGCGTTACCTTTCACATTCAGTTACGTCGTTATTGTTAGTGTGGTGTAAACGGACTCGTTACTTCATGTGGTCCAAGACAGGACTGTGTGGCAGTGGAGCCTGTCTGCTGCCTGTCAGTCATGAGTGAAAGACGGCCGTGCACACTGACTGAATGCCTTGTTGAAGAGGAGCGATGATTGGTTGAAATTTCAGGCTAGGCCAATCAGAAAGAGACCTGGGCGGGTCTTCTTGCCTTATAGGGAAATAAGCAGTCTCACACAGGCGAGCAACACGGTACAGCAGCACACACCCACAAGTAAGACGACGGCAAGTGGCAAGTTGAGGTTACAATAAAGATGCCTGTCAAAATGTCTAAACATCTATTTTGTTTTTATTGTTCCACTACATTTCATTAGGATAGTTGCTTCAGAACACAACACTAAACTGTTTTAATGTGTTTTATTATAATTTAAATTAACTAGTTATTAGTTAATTTTGTAATTTAGTAACTACTAACGTAACTAGTTACTTTTTCAGTAAAGTAATAAGTTACTTTTTTAAAGTAACTTGCCCAACACTGATCAGTGTCAGCTTCATCCGTTTATCCACTACCAGGGCGCATTGGCAGTAGTCTCCACAACTGCCGCTCAAATCACACCGTGTGTTTTCCTGTCGGTGCTGAGACCACATAAAGTTATGTGGGTTGAGATGGTGCTATGGTCAGAGCAGCCCAGTGGCAACCTGGCAGCTTGGGGTTTAGAACCTGAAGCCATCATTCCGAATCACATAAGAAATAAAACAGAAAACGTGTCAGTTATGCAATCTGCTGTTTGGGGAAATGTGGACCTCACTGCACACCAGCACAGACCGTGTGAGACTGCTGGTCTGCAGCCGTGTTGGTGGAGGAGATGGAGAAGCTTCACACTGAAAATTTCATGGACACTCCCCCACAACACCCTTACTTTGATTCTCACCTGCTGTTTCACAAGAGTAGATGCCCCAGATGAAGGGTTTAGGTGTCTGTCAGTCATCTGTGAGTGGGAGAGACAGACAGAGACAGACAGACAACTATGTTTTCAACTGTCACTGCAACGTTTGACTCATGACCTGTAATAACCTGTAGTTATTGATAATAGCATTTACACAAAAGCCCTATCTACAGAATGTGGAATTTGTAGTGGTGTTCACCAGCATGTCATTGACATACAGAAAAGGTGGAGATAATCTTCATAAACCCCAACCAACAGAGAGAATGAAGAAAAAAAAGCACCAGCAGCTTCAGTTTCACCAGATTCAACGCCCGTCAAGTTGCAGAATTGCACTTGTGTTACATTGCCCTCTGCAGGATTTGTGGTAAAATTGCAGCTAAGTTTTGGATTTAATGACACGAGTCTGAGTCAGTTATAAAATCGGTCCCGACCCACATAAATTACAGGAGGATGCCCCGCAGGAAGGCTCAGAGTATAGAACGGTGTGATTTGGGTGGCAGTAGTGGAGACTGCTGCTCCTGTGAAAAGAGGGTAAAGATGAATGAATGAAAAGAAAACTGAGATACTGCAAAAAAGGAAAAGTCCTTGTTAATTGTGTGCACACAACAAATTATAACATCTGTGTATAACCCATCACCAAGTGAGGATGGTGCCATGCTCAGTGGACCACAGTGGTAGCCTGACATTTGGTGGAATCGAACCTGGGACACTCCCGACCCTAGCCCGGTTCTTTAACCACTAGGCCACTGCACCAAAGTGTGATGTCAACATGTCCATGAATTTATACATAAAACAGACCCTTCAGTTGAGGCGTTGGGTCTTTCGTTTTTTCCTTACAAATTATTGTGTCTATTCTAGGTATCTAGGTATTCTTATTTTATGATATTACATCACCACTACATTTTCTTTTTATGCATTCAGCAGACACTTTTAGAGTGAAAAGGAAATTGAGGGCAATTCATTCAATTTAAGAGCAGTAAAAACAGACCGGCCATATCTGACCAGGTGCAGTAAACTAAGGAGTGTGAGGGGGGAAAGAACAAGAGGCTTAAAAGACTGTTAGTGTTAAAAACATAGTTGAATTGAACTGAACTGAAGCAAAATCCAACATTTTATGGTGCTGTGACTGCTTTCCCCCCTAACAGCGCATACAAGCTTTACATGTCACAGAAGAGATGCAAAAAACGGCCCAGAAAAAAAACAAATATACAGAAAAAAAAAGCTATGTTTTCAACACTTACCGCCACAAATACAAAAATCCAGCAAATCTGGAGTGAAACACAGCTCACGCTAACGGACTTACATTGTGGAGTTAAGAGATAGGACTAAATTAAAACTACCACGGAATTCATTACAAACTATCCATTGCTGCTGAAGCAGATGAGATTTCTGGTCTGCACCAGTGTAGGTCAAAGATGTCATGTTGTTAGTGATGGTGATGAAGAAGATTCTGAGGAGCACAGAACCTCCCGGGGTAAAGTGTCAGGGTTTATTCCTAAAAATATCAGCCTCACTCCTCCACAACGCCTCAGATTCTTCACCTCATGTCTCACGAGAAGGAGGTCGAAAAGCTGGGATCAAGAATCAAGTGTGGGTCTGTGAACACGTGATTAGGTCAGTGTCAAAGCTCTCCAATGGGGCGAAAGAGGGGGATAAAAAAAGCGAGTTGTTTTGATATATTTATATTGCATCTCAACACTGGCAGGAAAAAAAATAAAGATTTAAAAAAAAAATTCCCTTAAACACAGGATGTGAAATCTATAGGAAAAAGTGTAAATATTGAACAAAATGTTTTTGACTTGATCTCAGCTTTCCAACTGCATTTGTAGTGTCATCTAGAGGTGACAGACGGTATCGCACCACCCTGTGCTCCACTCACATCGAGACTTCAGTAGTGAGTACCATCAGATCACATCTAACCATAAATATTCACTGAATATTGAAAGTTGAATTTTCAGTAGTTACTGTACATTTTTGATTTTGAACTCCTTGTCTGACATTTAAACAAGACCTTTGAATGTCACACGTGGCCCCCACGTTGTGTCTGAATCATGCACTTACACCACACATAAGAGCTGGAGCTGGGGAAGGAGAGACGGTACAAAGATTGTTTGTTTATGTTTTCTGAGATGAGTCATTAGTTTACAGATGAAAGCAAAGAAAAGGTTGGGAAACACAACATAACCTAAATGTTGAGGCTGTAAAGTGCCGGTCAAACAGAGTTACCTTTTAGCTCTTTGTCTTTGGAATCATCTAGTCACGATGTGCAGCCACAGCAGAATCCAACAATATTGGTGACTAAACACAAGTCTTACATAAAATTCAATCGAAGGAATTCAGTTAAAAGGATGATTCAGAAGGAGGAGATGAGGTGAGGACTCAACAAGACACAGGTGGGGATGGTTGGGTCATCACCAAAGAGGGAAACTCTGTAGGCGGGGACAAAGGTAAAAGAACAGGTGTGTCAATAAAGTAGGGAGAGGAGCAGGTGAAAGAGAAACTCACTAATTTAATCCCACTGATGTGGAACTCTAGCTGTAAGTTTCATCTGTCCCTGCTGTTGATGTCTGTGGGCTAAAGGGGGGGTCAGTGTGATTACAGTCACCTGTGTCTTGTCTCACTAGTGACACCTGGTGCCCTCTGTGTACAGTATATCCCTCCCTCCCTATGCTTAATCTGCCAATGCCCTTGTAAGGTGCTGAGATTGCTGTTGACGTATTTGGGAAATCAAAGTATTACCAATGGAGGAGACCATGTGCTGAAGTTTGTTTTGTTCATTTGTCATTTTCTACAAAGAATAAAACCTGCAGCCTATGACGGGGAGCCTCCAGTTACATATAGGATCCTACCTTCTTCCTGCTCTACTAAAATGTAACATAAACAACCTGTTGAACTAAGTTTAACACTTGAGCAGCCAAGCGATAAATGTATTTAAAACAATATGAATGTGTCAAATAAAAAAAGAAGAACAGAAGTCCCAATGAAAGCTATTGATTGCGTGTAGGGAATGTTAATTTGATCACTTTACTTGATCTTCAGTGTCAGTTGGGGTGTGTCTACGAACTGTACTGTAGGCATTTGTCCAAACCTTGTTGCTCTATCAGAACCTGTGCTCTTATGAAATTAATAAGCGCTTTAAGAGGAGGAGACCTTTATGCACTGTCTCGTTTAGTCTGCAGCAGTGTGTCTGTATCAATATATTTATTTATTTACATATGTAGAGCCTTGAACATACAGGGGATTTTAATTTAATTTACTAAACGAATATTCCCGCAGACCTGCAATGAAAATAATAGTTTTTTTTCGGTATTTTCAATGAGGAAAATGCAATTGAAATACAACGTTTGTTTCTTTCAATGTCGATACAAGTGAATCGACTAAAGCTGCTTTGAGATACGTTCAACTTGTAGGTCTGTGGCCCATTGTATCTAACTTTACATGATGCTAAAATGTAAACAGCTAATCAGATTCAGCACCTTGGACAGCTCACACAAACACCCTATCATCTTCTCTCTGCCAATGAGACACACAAAGACACAATGTTCAAAGTGCACTATGACACTGCGACACACACGTGTTCAACCATATGTGTACAACAGCCCCCCCTCCCTCCCTCTGCACCAGCTCCTCCTGCCTCCTCCAGTCTCCTCGCCACAGCCAAAACTCAGTGTGATTCCAGATCCACAACTTGTGCCTTGCGTTGTGTCACAGCTTGGGGCTGCAGCTGACCTTCCATGGAGCAGGTTTTGGTGAGTGTGCGTTCTCCTGGGAACAGATGATGTGCATCATGGTGGGCCTGACACCAACGTGTGACACAGAATGAGGATTCAGAAGTAAAGTCAGCCCACCTCTCTTCACACCTACCCCAGGATGACTCACAGACAGCAGATCAGAACTCTTGTCATGACCTTGCATTTGTAATAAAGACAGCCTTGCATCCTAAACAACAAAATACAGATAAAATACTTGAGGACGTTACACTGCCCCCTGCAGTGAGAAAATGAGCAACGTCTGAATCTAGGAGTTGGACGTCTGACTTAATATGAAATTAGGTTGTAAACAAAAGAGACAAAAGATTAAAATGAAACTAGTTTCTAATCCTTTCGTTTAATATGTGTCCTTTAAAAAACTGGAGAAATTGGGAAGCAGGTCAATTCATCAGATGAATAGTTTTTTCATAATAGAATATCTAAATAAGAGGAACCAAACCATTTTGACAAAAATGTCTGCTGGCTGTATGAGGATAAATATGTTTTTGTGCCAGAAAAATTGTTTTAACAATAAAAAATATTAGTTTGTACCAACATAACGGTTGCATTTTGTGCAAGTTTCATTGCTGACAAAACATTGTGCAGAGACCCTCTAGAGCAGGCATGGGCAAGCTAAGGTCTGCGGGCCGGATGCAGCCCATTAAGCCTTTAAATTTGGCCATGGTCCAAATTAAATCCATTATTTATATTATCAATATACTTCTGCCTTTGCCCTTTGTTTACCCATTAGATGGCGTCATAAAGGCTATTAGGAATGTAGCTATTTAAGTTTTATACATGACTTTTACATGCCATTTACATTAGTTCAAACGAACACGCCATCTTTCTGCTATTGACTCCGCCCCTGTGTCCAATTTTGGGACCAATTGTGGCCTGCGAGTCAAAACGTTTGCCCACGCCTGCTTTAGTTGCAGCTCGTTTTCTTTGCATTGCATTAAGATTCACATTTATGCATTTAGGTGGTTATTTATACAACGAAAGATTAACAATATTAAGCTTTTGAGAATGGAACCCAGGAGTTTCTGCTCTCTGCGTGAGCTGCTGGTGGTGCTATATACTTACAAAAATCTATAAATAATATAATAAAAGTTGGTTTTAGTTTGAGTAGATTGCAGTTCTACTAATACTGCTAATGTAGAAACTGGTTTAACGACGCTCTGAAATCACCACAACAAGGACTGCTTCATTACCTGACTAACGTTGACCGAGTGATCAATCTACGGCGCCGCTGGGTTTCCCTCTCTGGTCCAACTGTTGCTCTGACCTGTAGGTGGCTCTTGGCTCTGTTCCTGCCTGGCCTACATCAAATGAGACAGATGATTTTCAGTTTTAATGCCAAATGAGTTTTCCCTCCCACTGTCCGCCCACCCTCAGTCCCCCTCTGAGTGCATGAGACATGACAGAAAAAAATGCAACACAATCTCAACAATTTGGAAACAGCATGTGGGGAAAAACTTGTTCCTACAACTAGAGCAAAGAAAAAAATGAGTCATTGTTGTTTCCCACTTGTGGCCCAGAGAAGAAATTACACTTTGAGAACCACAAAGGCCAAATAAGATGTTTTTTTGCAGTTCAATATAATTTGCGTTACTCACTTTTATGAGAAAATGTTTCATGCAGATATTTCTATCAACACATATTCTGTCCATATGTTATTTGTCTCTCATAATGTCTCATCCCAGCGGTAGTTGGTGACATACAATTTTCGGGGGAATTCGGAATACATTTGATTTATTTTAATTAAACTTTCTAGTTTATGTTACATTGCACTTGTAATAATAATCTGAATGTATCATGACATAATATCTTTTACTTTTCTAGCTCAAAATATATGTTATTATCTTTGATGTGCTGTAGGTGGCGACATTCAGACTTCAGGGAAATGGGAATACAATTGGTCTCTTCTGTTTTAACCCTCTAGTTAATGTTACATTGCACTTGTGATAATAATCTGAGCGAATCATGAGATATTGCCTGATATTGATTGGCTGTGTTACAGCTGTGTTACGTTCACTATCTCCCAGACGGACATTCATTTATTCCTCTTCATCCCTGGAACAGTCTCCACCACTGCCACCCAAATCTCACTACACCATACTGTGAGGCTTCCTGTGAATGTTGAGTCCACTGGAAGTTATGTGGGTGGGGATGACCTATGGTCTTGAACTTTGGGTCATGACCGAAAGAACGCGATCCCGGAGACTAGCGGCGGAAATGAGCTTAGAGATAAGCTCTGACACCCGGGAGGAGCTCGGAGTAGAGCCACAATGAAAGGAGTCAGTTGAGGTTGCTTGGGCATCTACATTGGATGCCCCCTGGACGCCTCCCACGGGAGGTGTTTGGGTCATGTCCCACTGGGAGGAGACCCAGAGAAAGACCTAGGACACGCTGGAGCAACTATGTTGAGATGAGCTGGAGGAAGTGTCTAGGGAGAGGGAATTTTGGGTATACCTCCTCCGAATGTTGCCCCCACGACCCAGCTACAGATAAGCGGATGAAGATGGATGGATGGATGGGCCACCTCTGCTGCCATCTACAATGGTTTCTGCTTCAAAATCATATAAACAAGTTTTAGGGAAATAGGAATGTAATTGATTTTTTCTCTTTGGGCCTTGGAGATCATGTTACATTGTACTGATGATTTGAGTGTAGAGGTCATGACGATGGTTGACTGTGGTACAGGTGTACTACGTTCGATTTCTCCAACACACTGTTCCATGTGGGGGTGGCCTAGTGGTTTAGGAACCGGACTGGGCTTCAGAGGGTTCCAAGTTCGAATCCACCAACTGTCATGGTTGCTCCTGAGGTCCACTGAGCATGGCACCGTCCCCACCCACTGCTCCCTCAAAGCTGCCCACTGTTCACTTTGGTGATGGGTTAAAAACAGAGGTGACATTTGGTTGTGTGCTGTGGTGTGAATCACAATGTCACAAAGACAAGGAGTTTGATTTCCTTTCCTTCCATCGTTTCCTTCGTTAACAATGACACCAGGAAACAGAACAATGACAGGCTCTGATGCTGTGACTTTTTTAGGTAAGACTCTGATCAAACCTCTCTGTCACTGCCTTTCTTGTCTCTTCCTGCACTGACTCTCAGCTCTCCTCCCCTCGGTCTGACGTAGACCTCGAGGATTCTCAGCTGCCCACGCCCGTGGGCGAGCGGCGGCCGCGGGTATAAAACGTGCAGCGGGATCCCGGTGCGTCACTGCCTGGAGCAGCAGCACCTCGGTGACCAGAGCTGAACATCAGCAGAGATAGCAGCAGGAAGGCACCTCAGCGCCCCGCAGGCTAACTCGCTTTCGGCTTTGGTTCGAGATGGTGACTCGCAGGATCATGAGGAGCTCAACCGCCCGCAACTTTAAAAGTGAGTTTCTACATTGCGCGTCTCTTTACTACAGTTGTTGCCTATGAGCGGTGGATTTTTGTATCGACATGTGCTTTTGTGCCAATGCAATATGACCATTTTGTTCTGTCAGTTGGAATTGAGCTGTTGTCATGGAGAAAAATGGTGATATTGTGTTACGCACGGTTATTTTGGGGGAAATGTAAAGTAAATTATATCTATTAATACATTCTTATGTATCTGAAGTCAGGTTTAAGTGGACATTCCGATCAAACACTCAATACACTCGATTTTTCAGTCTCCGTCACTTTTACGCACAGAAATGCAGCTGTTTTTTCGCCCACAGGACTTTAAATACTGTGGTAGTTGTTTCAGTGCTGATGTTGTTGAAGTAGTAGAGTGATTAAGTCTGTGCCGACACTGACTTAGTTGCTGATAGAAGAGTTAATTGCACACCTGTGCAATAAACTCTTCTATCAGCGTCACATCAGGCAACCGTTCCAAACATCTCCACGTTAATCCTCTTTTGGAGACCAATGGATGCGTCACATGGAACCCTCTCTCGTCTAAGAGAGATGGGTTCCAACCATAAAGGAAACCCTAGAGGAATTAACACCAAGACCTGCATGCCATACAGATCTTGGTGATAGTTCACAAAAGTTTCCCAAGCTCCAGGTTTAGGTAGAACATGAATCTTTCCATCTCCATGATTGTATTAATCACATATAAACACAGAACACATGCTTTATAAGAAACCTTGGTGATGTCTGGCATAGAGCAGACCACAGGAACTACATGTTCCTGAAACATATTTACTCCAGATTCTAGAGTATCTCGTCTAAATCTGACTCTGGAGTTTGATTTGGACATCAAGTCTCTGCAGACTGCTTGAATATCCCAACCCTTGGTTCATCCATTCCTAATGGTCCACTTGTGAAAAGGTCAGGAGGCGAGTCGCTGGAAAATCTTACGCAAAGCGGATGAATGGGGGCCTCATCACTTTTTAATCTGCATACTTTTTCCTGCGGTGAACACCTTTGTGCACAGTTATCCGAGCTGTGCCAAGACACTGCTGCAAAATTAAACAGAACAGTAACTGATCCCGGTCCGGTTTCATGTTCAACGCGTGCCGTGTCTCCTGTATCTCAGCTCCCAACGGAAATCTTTTGGGAGAAAAACAACAGGGGAAGTAGGGCGAGGGGTTAATGTACTGGAAGGAAACACGTTCACACGTGAAGACTTTGTTTCCAAATAGGTTGATACGAGTCAGTTTTGGTGAAAAAGTATTCAGGTTTTCATCTCTGAATTTGCGTAATCATTGAGAGCCTTGTGAAGAAGATCCGATGGTTATTGTTGGGAGAATGATTTCTGTAATCTGAGATGTTCATGAGTCCAGTGTTGAGGAGATCAACAACAGGTCACAGGACTCATTGATGACTTCCAACACATTGATAGACAGCTGCGAAGTCGGCGGGTTCACCAAACATCAAATCACATTCCTTTACTCCCGTCAATCACTGTCGTCAAATACAATGGATAATTTTGTATTTTGTAATGATTTTATCGCACATTGTTCATTTATTTAATATTATTGATAAAAGACGATGACGTTCAGATGAACAAGCTTTTCCTTTGTCATCATTGAGCCAGAAAAAGAACTGATTCCGATATTTTATTCTCATGACCATTCCTCTCACCCTCCTCTCCTCAGGTGGACTCTCTCTGTGGTTGATTCTGTGGCTGGTGGTGGTGAAGCCAGGGGGGGTCAGAGCATGTCCCAGGCTATGCGTGTGTTACCCTATGCCCATGACGGTCAGCTGTCAGTCCCAGAACTTGACCACAGTGCCGGCCGGTGTGCCCTATGATTCTCAGCGTGTTTTCCTGCAGAACAACCGCATCACAGAGCTTCGGGCGGATTCCTTTGGCTTTGAAACACAGGTTTTTAAGAAAAATCCTGCTGCAATTTCAACCTGTGCCGAATTCACCTCCTAAAATCTCATCTAAAGACACTTTTCTTTTCAATTTATTTTCAGGTGCTTTGGTTATATGGCAACAATATCACGTGGATTGAGGCCGGAGCATTCAGTAATCTGAGGGTGCTGGAGGAGCTCGATCTGGGTGATAACCCGTTGCTGCGGCGCCTGGAAGGTGGAGCTTTCAGGGGGTTGGAGAAGCTGCAGAGCCTGCACATGCATCGTTGTAAGCTGGCTGCTCTCCCCCATGACCTCTTCCGCAAGTTGTACAGCCTGCAGTTTCTTTACCTGCAGGTAAGACTGTCTCCACACCCAGATTAGTTGGAGAAATATCTCATCTTAGTAAACTTTTGACTGAAAATGTTTTTTTTCCAGTTAAGATGGTTCATTTTTTTTACGATGTTTTCTGCTTTAAAATAATAAATAAATCTTCTTCTTCTTCTTTTCAAGATCAAAATATTTGTTACAACTTGATGTACTATAGTAGGAGATGTACACATTTCAGAGAATGTAGTTGATTTATTTCTGTTTAAACCCTTTAGTTCATAGGTTTATGGTTTTCTTTTATCTCCTTTTGTACAAAACCGTGTTTCAGGAGAATCAGCTTCACTTTCTGCAGGATGACCTCTTCTCCGACCTGGTAAACCTCACTCATCTATTTCTGCACGGAAACCGCATCCGTGCTGTTTCGGAAAATGCTTTCAGAGGTCTGGTCAACCTGGACCGCCTCCTTCTTCACGACAATCGCATCAGGCAGGTAAACCGACGTTCCTTTCGTGACCTGGGCCGTCTCACCATCCTTTACCTGTTCAACAACTCCCTGGCCGAGCTCCCCGGCCAAGCAATGAGAGACGTGCAGGGCATTCAGTTCCTCCGCCTTAATGGCAACCCGTGGTCCTGCGGTTGTGAAGCCCGTCCCCTGTGGGAGTGGTTCCGCAAAGCCCGCATCTCCTCATCAGATGTGATCTGCACCTCCCCATCCCAACGTCGTGGCCAGGACCTCAGATTCCTTAGGGAGTTGGACTTTGCCCTCTGCCCGGTGCCTGACCCTGGCTCCATGGCTGGAACCACCACGACCACCTTTAGCACCAAAACCCGTTGGTGGTTCTCCAAGAATAAGCCAGCCTCTTCATCCAAAGCGCTGTATCAGAAGAATTCAGAGACTGTTAAGTCCAAACCATTCTCTTCTGGTAAGACCGTAGATTCTTACTCCTCTAAATATGAACTCTCAGAGGATGAGGCAGCTCTCCCCAAGCTGGAACCTGAAGAGTACTGGGCCAACTATGGCAACGAAGACTCCTCCATCCGTTGCCTTGATCTGGACTGCCCTGTGGGCTATGACGACTCAGCCTTCTCCTCATCATCCTCCCTCATCACCACATCTCTTCTTCATCTCCTCTCCATTTCCATAGTCACGTTCTCCCTGTGTTTCCTCTTCGGCTGAACTCCTCTCTGCTCCACTCACTTTCCCCTCTTTGAACTGTCCCTCTGCTTTTTTCAAAAACTCTCAAATAATCCTTGATTCCTTTCAGCTGCCTCCTCCAGTGGCCTGAGTGGCCGCGCTGATGCAGGAGAAAGGTAGTGCAGCAGATAGCTGTTTAAAACAGAGCAGAGATAAGTGGAGGCTGAGGTAGAGCAGAACAGGACTGGACCGCGTCAGAGCAGTTCCTGTTCAGAGCTGATCACAAGTCAGGGTTTAAAAAAATGAAAACTGGTCAGAAATATCAGTCAGTCAAAGGACATAAGAATGATAGAACACAGGGCAGCAGCCATTTTCATATGTTTCTATATAACAAATACAGCTGTAAACAATGCAGGCGTTGTTTTATTTTTGTGAAAATTGCACCTTTATCTGCTTATTGTATTATCGCCCACCAATCGTATAGCTTTTTTTTAGATGGAGTTAAGAAAAAAAGATTGAGAAACATGAGAAATGTCCATGTGAAGACAGAGGAGAATCAGAGGATGTTGTCCTTTTCTGCAGCAGCCTCTCTCCTCGCCTCCTTCAGATAGTAAGATAGAATCTTCTGATCCTTGGTGCCAGCAAACCACCCACTCATGTTAAGAGCGTTCACCATCACTGTACATACACACACCACTCTGTGATTTATCTGACTTTACATTTCCTTTTTTGTACAACTTAGGATGTGACAGCCTTTGTGATAGAGAGGTGGATTTTTAGAGGTAAAAGTTTCCCACACAGAAAATTGGTCACAGGAGAGGCTCTCGTCTGCTGTTACGAACGTGGGCCAGAACTACGTAAAAAATTAAATTAGACATGTGAAAGATTAGATTGGATTAAAGATTAAAATCCAGATTCTGGATGGCACATATGGCCATCAAAGCTCCAGGATTTATTGTTAATTGTGACAAGAATTTATTTAATTAAATCTCTCCCTATATCTGGACTTGTTATCAACTTTAAAAATAAAAATGTTGTTTACTACCAAAAAAACTTGCTTATTTAGAATAATATGGAATGAGATGAATGTCTGGAACTGCGGTGATGATTGATGTCTGTCCATATTTAACTTTTTAAAAAATTATTAAATTTTATAGAGAGAGAGAGAATCTTTTTTGCTGATCAACCATCTTTTTTCCTCACACTGATTTACGATTTTCCTCTCGGACTTTACTTGGTATTTTTTATTCAACAATCTGTTCATCAAGTCGCCAACAGCAGTTCATGTTCAACATATGTTCCTGTCATGTTCCACCATCTTGACTGTGATTGATTACTTGGGGAGAACTTTAGAAAATACTGTGATCTTCTTAGAATCCTTGTTTTTGGAAATGAGACGTGTCTTTGCACAGTGTTTTGCTTTATTAAATAAAAAAGTATCTAAAATAAAGAGTGTGGGAGGTTTTCAATTCTTTGAGGTCTGTGTTTGCTGAGGTGGGTGAATTAAAAAACCACAGCCGTCAATAAATGATGTTATCTTACATGAAAAGAAGCATAAACTGGAGAAGCAATGTTGAGAAATGTTGAAAAGATGAAAAGTAATTTAATGATAGATTTTCTACACTCTAATCTATTCTATTATAAACTATTCACTACACACTTATATATTCACTACTACACTTATATATATATATATACATATATATACTATATACTTTAAGTTTAGTGTGTAAATCAAATATATAAATAAATATATATATATTTATATATACACACATATATACAGTATATATATTCATATATATGATCTACACACTAAAGTTCCTGTGTTTGCCTCAGAGGGACCACATTTTTGGCGCCCTCTGTAGGGCAGCCTGTTGCAGCAAAACCTCTGCTAACAACTCCCCCAGTGTGTATCAAAAAATGGACCATATTTATTATTATTAATATTATTATTATTATTATTGGCTTCAGCAAACTGTGGCCACCACTGCAACAGCCCTGAGACACAAAAAGGGGCCCCGTGCCGTAGTTTGGGAACCAATGTCCAACCTCAACTGGTGTCTCCTGTCATATTAATACTTTGCACATCTGGTAAAGAAAAAACTCTCTGTTTATGGCCTGGATACGGACATGTACTCCTTCCATCAGAGTTGAACAACTTGGCTACTTGGCCATGATGTCTCCGTCAAACTTTGGGCCCACCCATCATTTATATAAGGGTTCTGTGTGAGGTTGTGAGGTCTGTGGGTGTGTGTAAGTGTCAGTGGAATGAGCCAGGGTGCGGTGTAGATGACCACTCTCACTCCTCACCCCACATTTTTTACCACATCTTGAGCAGAAGGGTTCTATGCAGAGTGGGACTGAGGGGTGAGAAGGGGTGGGGAGGAAAACTAAACAAGAACATGAGGATGAAAATGTGTCACCGAGTTAACACACCCCCTCAACAGACTATTCTCACCATGATGATGAGAACACTGAAGATGATGATGCCCGCCCTTATGTGCATGTAAATATATATGTCTATGCTATATATATTTATAGATAGATTCAAAAAGTTTCATGGCCTATAGGAGTGGATTTCAGAAACAATGGAATAAAGACGGGAGAGCGCTAGCTCAGGTAAAAGACTGGAGACTGTAGTTGATTTACAATTGCAAAAAGTCCTTCAAAAACCAACGGAGGAACTCAATCAGTGTTTCAACTACAGTGGGGCCCTAGATAGAAAGAAAGACATACAAGACACCCTCCCTAATAAACACGTCTTCCAAGTTGCGCTGTCTCACTCATTGTTTCTCGTCTGATCTTTATCCATCTTTCCATAATCCTCTTATCCGTTATCAGGTCATGTGCGCAGCAGTCTCCACAACCGCCACCCAAATTACATCATAGCACCACATGGTACCTACCTGCAGGTGATGAGCCCACGGGAACTCAACTGTCCTAACTGGAATTCTAGGAGTTGAACCCTAGAGCAGTGGTCCCCAACCACTGGGCCAGGGACCTCTACTGGTCCGTGGGTCAATTGGGCCCCGTCAGACTATTACTTACACTTGATCCATACCCATATCAACAAAAGAAGTTAACAATAGAATGGCTAGGATTCCATCATCAACTATATTTGATTAGGAAATATTTTCTCAGTGAAGACAACAACAATAAACTCAAAATGACACTGAGTCATTGATACAAGATTCTAACCTTGTATACCGTTCTGGTAGCAAAAATCTATAGGCTGTGTGCACTTGGGAAACCCTTTGTGCACACAGTTAATTCAGGTAGGAAAATATTATAGGTGGGAAAATATTTCAGAACACTGGAAATGCCATTTTATTAAAGGGTATTTATCTGCCACAACTTAAGGACCGGTCCGTACATACATTTAACCGGTCAAAAAGGTTGGGGGGCACTGTCCTAGAGTTTCACACCAAAGACATTGGCCTGGTCTTTATCCTCATGGTTCCTCTTCCTATCATCTAAATCCATACCTTTAAATTCTTTTTCCTACACTTAGTAACCTGTTATTCGGTCTTGCTGACTTTATCACTGACTAGGTTATATTAACAATTCTTATACCAACAGTATAAAATGCTTTCCTAGTCCTTATTGATTTATATCATCAACATTTTTGTTTATATCTATGTTTTTGTTGTGGATCCCATCTAGGACCCTACTGTACAATCTATGAACTTAACACAAACCTCACAAAGACACGTTGAGCAACCGCAAAAAAAAATCTTTTTCACAATGTAACAGTTGACGTTTGTCCTTTTATGGTTAAAAGCAGCTCCCTGTGTGTTTGTGTGTACGTGTGTACTGTGTTTTTTGTATTATTTTTTCTTCCATAGCAATGACGCAACCAGGCCATTAGCAAAGAAACATGCCTTTGAAGCTGTCAGGCTTTTGAAGATGTGCACTCATCAAATACTATGCCCACTCCTTCTACCCCTCGACTATGAATATTACATTTTTACCAGTCTTTTGTGTGTGTGCTGTCATTTTCTTATTCTGTCACTCAGTCATTGTCTAAACGCCAACCACTGCTGCTCTTCTCTGCCTGTCGCTGTCGCTCCCACATGGCTCAGCCCGCCTTGGCCGAGCCTATATTTTGGCTGATGCGTAGTTGTTTGCGTGCCATTGGCGTGTGTGCTGACGTCCAGTTTCACACATGTCCTATATTTACCGAGGATGAACCGAGACTCATGCTGACGTCAGAGGGCTTAGGGAGAAGGGAAGAGGCTTTCAGATAGAATGATATGAATGAATGAATGCACAGCAGTAGAGTTCACTGAGTTTCTTCTGAGAAACAACAGGTTCTCAGCCAAACTCTGACAATGAAGGGCTTCAGTCAATGACAACTGACCCACACTATCCATAATGGATGAACACTCATTTGCAGCCCCGTTACACTGACCAGTTTCTATTGTCCAGCAGGTGGAAACGTGATCCTCTGGGGTAGAGAACCTCTGCTTCTGAAACACCAAGCAGAAGATGAAGGAATAAGTGAGATGTAATGGTCATACAGACTATAAGCAAAAGGAGACTATCTTCACTCAGCAAGTGCCTTATGAGAGTGCAACAAAAAGTCATGAAAGCATCCATTGTGTAGTCTTGTAAATATTAAATTTAGAAAGCAAACAAATTCATGTATTTTCAGGGTTTTTACATTTATTTTCTCACTAAACCTTAGACAAATAGACATTTTCTCTCAAATCTCAAGAGTAAGGGAATTAGTCACTGTCTCTGCAAACATAAATAGAATGGAAATTATGAATGGAAACTCTGCCTTCTGTTGTTTCCCGTCTGTGTGTATTTATGATTGACGGCCTACAGACTGATGCTCCGTGCATCCGGTCTTGACTCATTCTGATCCAAAGCAGGAGCAAAGGGTGAAAGGGCACATCTGTCCTCCGGTCTGTTCAGACACCAGCAATGTTTTTTTTTTTAAACAAAAGACACAGAATCCTTATAGACATTGAAGATATCACTTGTGCATTAATTTCATGTATTCTTTTTCATCTTTTGTGTGAGTAAAATGTATCCACAAAGTTGAAAGGTGTTTTCAGAGAATAAAACAAGACAGTGTTTGTGTTCGACAGCAGCTCATCAGGCACCCTGTATAATTCATAACGTTTGGCATCAATGATGACGTCTCTTAGACACGTTGCTCAAACATGTGACAGCCTCATTGGTGTGAAGCACACAAGGATTGAAGATTTCTAATTTTGTCCACCATGAGCTTAGGGTACTCAAACATATCCATCTGCTACTCCGTGGGGAGGTCTTGCACTTTCTTCTTCTTGGCGCTCCCTCTCATCCATCGCTCCAAAATCTACAAGGGGATGTTGACTTCTTCATCCACGTGTTTAAAGCTTATTTATCATTCTATGATGGGGGATTAATATGAAGATGTCTATTTATAGTCACATCTCAGTGAACAGACCCTGATGAAATGCTTCTTTCCTTGTTACATGGGATATATGCCCAAGAACAGCATGCATAAGTCATTATAGAATAACTTTAATTTTCATTTTGGTTCATTCCTGTTTTAATGACAAAATGTGTTAAGAAATAATGTTAAGAAATATTTCTTTGTGAAATATAGGCTGTTGATACTGAAGGGTACTGTACTGGTCATAGTCTCTCCACTTGGGTTTCATTTGATAAAGATGTTGGATTTTGCCATTAAAGAACTAAACTTCTTCAGTAACAGTTGGGAAAAAAAATATGAAGCTGTAGTTTATATAATTATGCTTACAATCTAGCCTCTTTCCTATTGCTACCCTTCACCGGAGGAGGGTCTAGGTTTGTAATAATTTACTAGCGTTTAAGTCTAAACACCGCACTATTTTTCGACAATGAAAATACTTATTTGACATAAAGAGAGCAAAATAAGAAAATAAAAACATTTTCTGCAGAGATAAATTGAATTTTTTGAAATCGACTTACACTATGCAACGACCAGGTAAGTGAAGCGACTTCCGGTTGACTTATGTATCATTTCGAAATGTAAATAAAAATAATGAATAATTTGAAATAATTATTCCAAGTGCCCAATTAATTTAAAAGATGAAAATAGACGATTGTTTAATATTTATCTGTTGAAGTAACTTGATTTATTTAAAGAATTACTTATTTTGACGTGTTACCGCTCCCCTATTAATGGTACAGTCCACTCCAGTAGCGCGAAACATTTGTAGCAGTGATGGCGTCTAAAGCAGGTTTGTTAGGATTTTATACAACTTCGACAATGTCGTGGCGAAGCTAGATGTAATGACGTTACAGGAAGATAGGTTACGGTAAACGGTGTTTGCAGTACGTCAAATGACATCTTGTAATCACAGCAAATGTGATACCACGGTATGACTGTAGTTACTGGGGATTGTTTTGGCTAAGAAACTCTATTAAAAACCAGAGAGAAGGCTTTATCGAGTTCTCGTCTGTAAATATCTAATAATTCGTGTTAGTTGAAGCAACTGGTTACATGAAATGTTCTCTTGATTTGTGTTTTGGCAACTTTTTAGACGTTATGGTGTTGAAACTGTCGTAATGTACTGCTTAAAGTGAAGTTAGCATGTGTTGTTCAGGTCGACGGGGTACAAAGCGGAAGGCGGAGGCTGCTTTGGAGGAGAAGTCACGTGTGGAGGATAAAAAGGAAACAGACGATGGAGACGGAGATAATGACAATGGAGGACAGAGGGTGGTAATTGAGCACTGGTGAGTCGTCATTACAGACAGCCCTGGTGCAGTGATTCCAAAATCAATCTATTGATTGTGCACATCCCTATTAGTTACTCTTATTTAAATTGAATTGAATGCAGGCTGGTCCTCCATGATTGTTAATCTGCTATTTCTGACAGTAAGAGCTGACGAGTGTATGGGCGTAATGCCCAGGAGGTGAAAACTGCCATCCTGGCTGCCCACCCTGAACTGACTGTGATCCTCAACCCCGAGAAACCTCGCAGGAACAGCTTCGAGATCACTCTGGTGGATGGAGGCAAAGGTGAGGAGGATGAAAAAGGTCAAGTCCAAGAAAAGATCAGCCACATGGCAATTTCAAGGACAAGACTCATTGAGTTGTGACTTGAGATCTGTCTTTGGACTTTTTATGTTAGTTCTTCAGTATCCTGATTTTTTTTTTTTTTTTTTCTGAAAAACACAGACTTTAATTTTTTGGATTTAGGAAAACTTATATGAAGCAATTAGACACTTAAAATCTTTATTTGACTAAAGCACATTTTACATAAGCTGTGATCAAGGGGAGATTCAACCAAAAGCTTTTTCTTGGCTGTTTGTCTGTTTTGGATTTTTAATTAATCTCTGCACAAACTGCCAGCAGGAGGCCATGTTTTACAGACACATGGGTAAATGTTTGCTTTTTGCTCATCTTTACCAGTTTCTTCAGGTTTAATCAATAAACAGAAAACATTGAAGCTGCCTTCAATAAAATAAAACTCATTATTGCAGAAACCTCTCTGTGGACGGGTATAAAGAAGGGTCCACCTCGTAAGCTGAAGTTTCCTCAGCCTGATGATATCGTCTCTACCCTGAAGGAGGCTCTGAAGGCTGAGTAGATGTTCACTAAAGGTGTGTATGTTGTATATAAAGACTTGTAGAATAGCAAACTGTAGTGATATTACTTCAAACACATATTTATTTATATGTACTTATAACTGTGAATGTCTTACACATCCTTTCATTTTGATTTAGTTGTACACTACCACAAAGTCAACAATTTATTAGTATTTATTTTCAAAATTTCTTGCAGGAGTTCAGCAGATGTGCCCTGTGGAAGCCGAATGATGGGGATTGACCAAAGAGACTGTCTCAGTCGCTCCTCTGATGAATCAAGCTCCAGCAGCTCACATCACATGAACACGTTGTGACATCTAGTGGAGCCTCTCTGACATTACTCATTACCCGGTTGTATGCGCTTGATGGTTTCACTGGGTGTTGCTTTTATATTTTGCAAAATGAACAGTGAACACCATTTAGCCAATATTTTAATGTTTTTATTTCCTTTTGAAATAAAGTTAATTTGTTAATTGAGAAACTGTAGTTGTGGTCTGATTGTTCATGCTAAAAATATCCCTGGAAATTGTTACTTGACCATGACCATGTATTGATTGTTGCTGTAACATTTTGATTTTTTTAAAGTAGTTTATGTAAAAAAGAGTACTTTTTAATAAACATCCACTCTTCTATATACAGTATGTATGTATATGTATATATATGTATATATATATATATATCCACAATATTAAGTTCTAAACAAATACCTTTAATGAACGTTTCATGTGTGTACATTTTCAGTAAATACAATGCAACGTGGAGAAACAAAGATAGTAAGTAACAATTGGTCATACAATTCCATAGAAAGTGCCTCTTCATAATACAATTATTGTTTTAAATAACAAGCGAGGTATTCTTTTACGAAAACGGATATACATTTGTTGCAGGATGTGACGCCACGTCACGTGATCATCCATGGCCGTTTTGCGCATGAGTTAAGATCATCTGTAACTACTCTGGATTGAGTCCGTAAGTTACCTTTTTTTTACAGCATTAAAGGAATAAAGGTGTATTTTGTCAAGAGAAAGCAAATTGTAACAATAAATGAAGTGTTTGTTATCGTTTGGCGTTTGTTTCACTAATTCTGGTTAGTTACCGCCGAGGGCTGGCTAGCTAGCTGGCGCGTTTGTTCGATTTTTTAATGAAATAATTTATGTTCATATTTTTCTCTTTTAAATAGAATTAAATAGTTCAGTTCAGAAATTAGTTCAGTTTAGAAATATCATGTTATTGAATTAAACAATAATGTAGAGCTTGAATTTATAACACGAGTTGTAATAGTTTACCAATGTTTCACAATTATGCTAAACATTTCCATTTTGTTATGCAATTATACAAAACCATGCAGTGATTCAAAATGCTTATGTAAATTATTGTACAAAAATAATTTACAATTTAATTGTGTTCCTTTTTCAGTCATGGCTACAGAGGGTGTAGAAAAGGTGCCTGAAGATGCTCCAGCAACAGGGAAGGTCTGTAACAGGTTCGATCTTGAGAAGGAGACTGAACTTAGGTTTGAGGTGGAGGCCGGAGAAGCAGCAGAGCAAGTTGAGCTGGAGCTTGTCACAGGATTGGCTGAGGTGTTTGGCTCCGAATTGAACCGCAATAAGAAATATGTGTTTGGTCCAGGCTCCAAAATTGCAGTTTTTACCTGGCAAGGCTGCACTGTCAACCTTTATGGAAAGCCAGAGGTAAGCATCTCAAGCACATGCCACAACTGCATATTTCTACTTTACGTGTATACAATTTTGAACCTTTGTGATTTGATGGATGTTTTTTTTTTACCTGTAAACACAGGTGGCGTATGTGTCTGTAGAAACTCCAATGTTACTGTATCTGAACACCCATGCTGCCCTGGAGCAGATGAGAAGACAAGCAGAGCGGGAGAATGAGCGCGGACCAAGGGTAGGATAAAATACAAAGTTTTTCTCCAGACACCTATATTATGTTGCTTTAAAATATCAATCCCTCTTCAGGTGATGGTAGTGGGACCAACAGATGTGGGGAAGTCAACAGTGTGCCGGCTGCTACTAAATTATGCCGTTAGGGTGGGCAGGAGGCCAACATTGGTGGAACTGGATGTAGGGCAAAGTGGGGTAAGATGCTTTGTTTTTTATAAGCTTGAATTAACCTGTTTTGGGTGATTTTATGGAAATCTTGATTTAAGTAGTCAGCACCAATTGATTAAAGAGCTTTATGCCTGACACAGAATTGTCATAAAAATGTGTTTCCCCTTACTTATTTTGTGAGCACTCAATAAAATCAATGACAATAAAAATGCATACACTTCATAACAAGCTCTTTTAATTCTTCAGGTATCTGTACCTGGAACAGTCTCAGCACTGTGTATTGAGCGTCCTGCAGATGTGGAAGAAGGTTTCTCTGTCCAAGCACCTTTGGTCTACCACTTTGGCTCCACTACTCCAGGAACAAACATCAAACTTTACAACAAGGTAAGGGGAAAATGAAATTAAATTATCTTTTTTAGACTAGAAATTACTTTTTGAACTAAAAACTAAAAAAGACTTATTTATTATTATTGTTATTTAGTAATGATGTCTTTTTTCTGTTTTCAAAGTTGACGTCAACCTTGGCTGAGGTGTTTTCACAGCGCTGTGAGGTGAACAGAAAGGCCAGTGTGGGAGGCTGTATTATCAACACCTGTGGCTGGGTGAAAGGCTCGGGATACCAGGCTTTGGTTCATTGTGCCTCAGCTTTTCAGGTGGATGTGGTGCTGGTACTCGATCATGAAAGACTGTACAATGAACTGAAACGTGACCTGCCTCACTTTGTGCGGGTTGTACTTTTACCTAAATCTGGAGGTGTGGTCGAACGTTCAAAGGAGTGCCGGCGGGACACACGGGATGAGAAGATACGTGAATATTTCTATGGCTTTCGTGGAGTGACCTTCTACCCTTTCTCTTATGAAGTACGCTTCTCGGATGTTCGCATATATAAAATTGGCGCTCCGTCCATCCCTGATTCGTGTTTGCCACTAGGAATGTCTCAAGATGACACACAGTTGAAGCTGGTTCCTGTGACGCCAGGTAGAGACCTCACGTACCATGTGCTGAGTGTGAGTAGTGCCGAGGACGGAGAGGAAGGGATCAGAAAGGGTATAGTGGAAAGCCCTGTTTGTGGCTTTATAGTAGTGACACATGTGGACACACAAACACAGATAATGAAAGTGCTGTCCCCTGCGCCCAGACCTCTGCCCAGACACACGTTGCTTATCATGGACATCCGTTTCATGGACATGAAGTAAAATGTTTTCCTACAAAAACGATATCACAAGACAAGTTTGAATCATGACTGAAATAAATAATTGACAGATTTTGTTAACTTTATTTTTTCATGGTGTATAAAATGTAGTATTATTATGAAAGGGATGTTGTCAATTCTGTGTTTTTCCCGTTTTTAAAACAGAACTGTCTAGAGGTGATTTATTTTCTTCAACTTTTTACTGATACTTTTCCAGTACCAATAAATTGTATCATCTACCAATGTAAACCAGGTTTTATTGTTCTTTCATGTAAAGATATGTATGTTTTAGGTCTTAGAGGAACTTGTTTTTCCTTCAATGAATTTATTCATAAATAAATATATAGCAGATAAAAAAAAACAATGAATCAAGCAATAAATCAAATTTTATAGTTTTGGAATGGTGATGGTGATGTGAACAGAAAGCAGATCAAAGGTTTAGATCTCAACCAGTTCAACATGTTCTTACCTTTACGCTGACCTCATTTGACATTGACAAACAGTGCAGATAGTTTACAAAGTAAATTAGCTTAACTGGAACCATATTCAAACGTACGCCTAGGTTCTAGGCGTCTTCTTTAGGCTTAAACTATCTGCACCTGATTTTGACGAATCTTTCTTGCAGTTTTGACGACAAAAATATCTTCATATTTAATATTATTTCGTATAATTAAATACAAAGGTATGTAGCATATAATTGCCATTTTAACCGAAATGTGTACAATATATTCCAATATATTCTGTAATGCGTGCAAGTATGAAACATTATGTTGTGTATGAAAGGATAATATTTTCTGTACACATCGTATAAACTGTTCGTTGTGTAGAGTTTACATACAACGTACGTCATACGGTTTACTTTTACAATAGCCAATCAGAATTTACCTTACTTGACCAAGTCCATTTACACCCCGCCCCGTATGCGCCGATTGGATGTTTCTTTCACCGGAACACTTCCGGGATTCCGATGTCGGCCTAGCCGTGGAGCTAACTAGGCTTCTAGCTATCGGTGAGCACAAGAAGAACGTAAAAGAGCGACACTCCCTACAGGCAAGACAGCTCTCACTTTTGTCATAACAAGTTTGTGTTACCTGTCGCTGTGGTCATGATTTAATCAAACATAACAGATATATTTTGCCAGAAGCTTTTTAAGTTAGTGAGCGCAAAAGTCGCAAGCTTGCTAGGGGACGCTAACTCTTTTAGCTGTGGTAAAGGACTAAGCGTTGTCGCAAAACTTTCGAAGCTTGGTGAGGGGTAACGATTATCAGGTACGAATCGCCGGTAATTTTTGTAATAGTTTATCTGCAGTATTTCAATGACAAATATCGGTTTTAATAAATATAGTAAACGAGATTTGTGTCATTTTAAACGTTTCGTGTTACCACACAGGATTGTACTAAATTCTAGCTCAGCTTTGGCCTGCTGTTTAACGCCCGATCTGACAAAACATGACTCGGAGATGAAGAAGAGCCAGGCAGCCATATGTTGCAGATTAAACCGTGGCAGCAACTCCCATAGTATCAGTGAATTACTATCATCCCCGAATGTATCGTATTTATGGAACTGTCCATGAACCGATGCGGCCGCAGATTGTTACTATGACACGACGGTCAGCTCTCCACACGGAGATTTTAGGATTAACATCCATTATAGTGGAGGTGGATTTGTGTGGCAGATGAGATGAACAACAACAGCCACAAAGATACTGTGACTCGGCCAAGACTCAATATTTGTTAATAGCGATGATTGCCGAACAGAGGGGTGTGTCCAGCGATCGGATTACACCGATACTCCGGTTCCGTTTTCATTAGCTTCACGTTGCTCGGACCAGTTTTTCACCTGGACAGATGGGGATCAGGAGCGGGTTTGTCAGTTAATGGTGGCCGTCTTTATGATTTGGGGTTTTCACCTGAAGTCTTTCTACGATAACGACATTCTGGTGATAGTTGCCTCATAATATTTGGAGGTAGTTTAACAATTTCCTTGATGAGTCATGCGAGTTTGTCAGAAATGGACAAAGTCAGATAATAACGCAACAATGTCCGAGGTTGGACGCCGACTAGTCTCAGTACTTTTGACTAGAATTTAAACGTAAGTCAGTGTCAAACTCAATTTCACCACGGGCCAGAATTAAAGCTGGCATAAAGTCAGGGGCCAAACTCAATCTATATTAATAAATTAACTGTAAATGTGCATGCAAAACAGCCAAAGCTGAATGTTATCAATTATTTAGAAATAATTAACACACCAGTGGTATTTGTTTCTTTTTTTTTTGTCCCTTCATAGTCTTTCCCGTTTTTTAATGTAAATTTTTCTATACAGAATCAAAAAGCAAGCATTATTAATATAATAAAATTCTGGCAGTGCATAAGGTCTATGTGCTCGTGGGCCAATTCTAGTACACATTTGATTTTATATTGTGGGCCAGATGTAATTACACTGTGGGCCAGATTTGGCCCCCGGGCCTGAGTTTGACACCTGTGATGCTAGTGTACATAGACGTTTTTAGTCTAATTTGTCAGTTTTGTGATGTATGATCTCAAATAATTCATATTTGGTCTGTTTTATCCATAATCATGCATATTCTAATAAAAGCAAATATTTCTTTATGCAGGGACTTTCTGCTGCTCACAGTCCCCATGAATGTAAGAAGATATTGGACAAAGAAAATAGGATAAAAATGGATCAAACAACATGACATCGCTGCTGCACATGGCTTTATTTAAGAGATGCAAAATGGGAAAGGATTTTTATCTGCAGAGAATTAGGAGGTTTCAGAGGTCTCTATATGCAACCCAAGCCAAGTTTGGCGACACATCTGTGACATGCACGGGACGTCTTGTTCAAATGAGTTGATTTTGTCCCTACATGTATCACAAAGACTCAAGGCAGTAGTCACCAAACTGATCCGAGGGACCCTTTTGTGTCCATTTAGTTTCCATCAACATCATGCTGATATTTTTTGCTTTTTTATTTCATCTTCCAAAATTATACTTGGCCTTTAATTGAAAACTGCCAAGCCAGTTTCCGCAACCTGTATGAGTGTTCGTTTCTCTTTTGGTTTTGAGAATTACTGGAACTATCCCTCCTGCCACAATCCCTAATTTCTTCCTCCCACCCAGTGCCTAAATAAGCCCTCGTGGGACAATCGCAGAAGTCATCAGCAGCTGCTATGCTCAATTCTCTGCCTGTGTTTCTTCACACTGTTCCGCTCTCAGCCTACTAACTATCCACCCACTACCTCTTCAATCCTCTGCTCTTTTCCTATTAATTTTTCCCTCTTTCTGTGAGGCATAATCACAACACTAGCGCAATAATGAGCATCGGCCGAGAGCCAGAGATTTAGGACAAGGAGTTTAGATTGTGCCAACTTTAGTTGATAACACACCTGCAACAGATTTCCTATCCTTGGTTGTGCTGGTGCCACATAGCATCTCTAAGTATTAGATTTATTTATATTTTTGCACCAAATACAATTACATTAAAGCCATATACAAAATATTTATGAAAGACCTAAACATATTTTTGTATCATAGTGGTCTTGTGTAAGTCTTTGCTTGTAAAAAAAAAAAAACAAAGAGAGATGATAACAAAATTGCACAAGTAGTTAGAGAAGAGTAGTGCTCACTTATCCCCCCACCCAAGCAATTGCTAATCCTTTGTGACCGGACACAGACACAAATGTACTCAGTGACTGCTGTTTTGCATAGTGTTGATTTTCTTAGCCAGTGTGTGGTCATGGCCCTGCCTCTTAAACAAACACCCTATTTGCTGTGGTGACCTGTGAGAGCACACTTGACAAAAGGTAGACCGTAGATATCTGCCTTTCTCGCCCTCTTCCTCCCCTCTTTCTCTGCGTCCGATGCCGGGCTTTAGTGGTGGGGGAATCGGGGGAGGAGTGGGTGGCCCCGCTTCTGCTCCTCCCCGTCCATTTCGACCAAGTCGATATGTTCCTGTGTCAGCAGCAACCTTCTTCCTCGTGGGATCCACCACCTTGTTCTTCTGTTTTACGTGAGTAACACAGTGACAGTAACAAAGGGTGCACTGTAATTAGGGTTGTTGTGAAATCTTTTAACTGATTTTTCACCAGTTGGCTTTGCAGTAGCCATGATCATCATGATTAATTGTGATTCATTATGATTGATCAGCATAAGTCAGTGGTAATATCAAAGGAATACTGCAACAGAAAGATGAATAAAACCAGGTGTGTGTGTGTGATTTACACCTATGAAATTTATGACTAATACAAATAATGTGATTATTAACATACAAAGTATATCTCAGAAATAAGCCCATAGAGTTTAAGAGATTTTTGTCATTTTTTTGCTGCATGAAAGTGACTTGTTGAACCTGTTGGACTTTGCTTTAAAGATTTAAAACTCTTCTCAAGATATTTATCAGTCTACAGCAGGCGTGTCAAACTTAATTTCACCGTGGGCCAGAATTAAAAACTGACATGGCCAACTCCAGTACACATTTGATTTTATCTCACAGGGGCCAGATATAATTACCCAGTGTGCCAGATTTGGCCCCCGAGCTTAAGTTTGATACCTGTGATCTACAGTCCTGGCCAATGGTATTTTGTCATATAGCACAGCTGACAAATACATTTTGCGTAGTGTTTTGAGAATTACAGTTAATCTTATATATTTTACAGATTAGTCTTGACATTGAATGCGTTTATATCCTATAAGTCATCGTTTAGCTGAAAAATAAATTCTGTTGATTGTAGTTGTGAAGCTAAGATACATATTTTTTTCTTTGTCCTCCTTCTGTGCAGTTGTCCATGGTTATCAGAGTACTTCTCATCTGTCATTCCCATCTACAATGCTGTTGTGTTCATCTTCACCCTGGCCAACTTCTGCATGGCCACTTTCATGGACCCGGGAGTATTTCCCAGAGGTAAGACACGGTAGAACGGGATTAAAAATCATCTGCTGTGATGAATATGCAGGTGATATGAGCACACGCTGATTGCCATTTTTTTTCCTTTAGCGGAGGAGGATGAAGACAAAGAGGACGATTTCCGTGCTCCGCTCTACAAGACCGTGGAGATCAAAGGCATCCAAGTGCGCATGAAGTGGTGCTCAACCTGTCGCTTCTATCGCCCGCCTCGCTGCTCGCACTGCTCCGTCTGCGACAACTGTGTGGAGGTACAACACAACACAACACAACAAACACGTTTGAGTATGTCTCCAAACCAGGGAAGCTTTTTTTTTAATGGCAAAGTAATTATTTGAGTAAATGTTTCACCAAAGACAGGAGACAGACTGTGGACAGGGACCAGAATGATTCTAAAGATAGATTTCTGTCAGCTCTAACCCTCACACGAAGCAACAGCCAACAGAGAAAATATTAAACCAGAGTTTCACAATTATTCAGCCTGACTGAGGTTTGATCGACACATTTCCCATGTTCCTTTTTCAGGACTTTGACCATCACTGTCCTTGGGTGAACAACTGCATCGGTCGGAGGAATTACCGTTACTTCTTCCTTTTCCTGTTATCGCTGACCACCCACATCATGGATGTGTTTGGGTTTGGTTTGGTTTATGTCCTGCATCACCGCCAAAAGCTGGACACACCACACGTGGCTGTTACGTATCCTTCACCAAATCATCATCATTATTCATTCATTAATTTTTTTTTATTTAATTTTGGCATAATGTCCTTGACCTGCTGTTGGCAGCATGGCTGTTATGTGTGTAGCCGGTCTGTTCTTTGTCCCAGTTGCTGGTCTTACTGGGTTCCACATAGTGTTGGTGGCTCGCGGCAGGACCACAAATGAACAGGTCTGCACCAGAATTATTAACATGTTCACCTTTGAAGCCCAGATGTTTAGATTGATTTTTTTTTTCTGTCACATATGCTGCTGTTGTATTGGAAACTAACACTGTCTCTCCCTGCTCCTCTACAGGTGACAGGAAAGTTCCGAGGAGGCGTCAACCCTTTTACCAATGGTTGCTTCAGGAATATTTCAAATGTTCTGTGCAGATCACAGGCCCCAAGGTCAGCTGTCCCCTCCTCATGTCCAGTCGTCTGTTGTCATCTGCTGACATTGGATTTATGAAAACCAGCTCGACTTGCAAGTTGATGAAATCAATAGTTAGATTTTTTTTTTTTTACAGATACGTTGGGCGTTGGCGGAGCCCTCAGTCGGTGGAGATACGGACACCGTTTATTCGACCTGCTCTCACTGAGGCTCAGCTCGAAGCCAAGGTTCTGGACAATGGCATTCAGAATGACCGACATAGTGCCAGGGTGAGTAGAACTTAAAGATTTAAAAAAAAAAAGTAATGCTGTGCAATATTTATGATTTTTGCACAGGCTTTTTTTATTTCCTTAAAAATTCTTAAAAGAGAATTTTTTATTTTGGTGAGTTATATTTAATGGCAGGCACCCAAAAAATTTTATTATAATGTTATATGAAAGCGTAATGTATTATTTAATCCACATAAAAACATAAATATTGTTGAATAATATTGAATTTACTCTGACATGCATCAAAAATGTATCATGAAATTTAGACAAACTGAAAAAAAATGAGAAAAATTATCCTGTAATTTATATTATTTTAAATCATGTAAAAGAATAATAATCATTGAACGCAACATTTAACAATGTACACATGTAATAAATGAAAAGATTGTTTCAATACCTGCTTGCAAACCATGCTGTTAAAAAAAAAAAAGACATATACTTGTATACATCATGTGATGAGATTTTTTTCTTTAAACATTAGCAGGGAACATTTCCATTCACTTTCCATTTATTGATTGGTGTATCTTGTCGCTGCTTCTGTACAAGTTCATTACTTGTCTTTTCCTCCCCCTAGTCCAAGAGCAGTCTGGATCAGAATGAGAGCCAGTCAGCAGATGCAGAGCCCCCGCCTCCTCCAAAGCCAGAGCTACGTTACGCCGGCCTGCCCCGTGCTGACACAGAGGGTGAGACATATTGGATTTTGTGCGTAGAAACCATTATCCTGGGCCATGACAGGTCACCTGAAACATGTGGAAGTGTTTCACTCCTGTGTAAACAGTTGGTGTTGGTGTTTCTTTAAACCCAGACACACCTTGTTTAGTGTGTCACATTTGGTTTTCTCTCTTCCCAGAGAGCAGTCTGTTGACTGAAGCACCACCCACGCCATCGATGTACAAGTACCGACCAGCCCTTAACAGTCCAGGAAGGAACCACACAGGGCACACACACCCCAATAAGGTACATGTCAGTTTGCACTTTCACACTCTCAGTATTACAGAAACTGCTTGTTAGTCATATAAGCTAGGCAGCTAGTCTGACTCTGACTGAAGCTAAGCCTACATCAACTGTGTGTGTTTTTTTTCCATACACACACAGAAACCATTCATAAACGCTGCTTATTACTGGCTGATATTCCTGTTTGTTGATGATGCAGGTTTTATTATTGCTCGTTCATCAGTGTCCGTTATTTAACTCAGTGGTCCCCAACCACTGGGCCGGGGACCGGTACTGGTCCGTGGGTGAATTGATGCCGGGACGCAGAGAAATAATGTTTCCTTTTGGCACCATCTGGCTATTACTTCCACTTGATCCATACCCATATCAACAAAAGAACTGACCAATAGAATGGCTAGAATTCCATCATCAATAATGCAACTATATTTGATTAGGAAATATTTTCTCAGTGAGGACAACAATAAACTCATTGATACAAGATTCTAACCTTTTATACTGGTCTGGTAGGAGAAAGTTATAGGCTGTGTGCACTTGAGAAATCCTAGTTGTGTCTATGCACAGTTAATTCGGGTAGGAAGATTTTATAGGTAGAAAAATATTTCCCAACACCCGAAATTCGATTTTACCAAAAGGGTATTTATCTGCCACAACTTAGCGACCCGTCAGTGGCACAAAAAAGGGTTTGAGAACACTGCTTTAACTGCGTTAACTAATCGTATAAAATTACAAGGCAATCCTTCATCACTCAACCCTAACTCTCACTTGTGTAGAATTTGCCTTAAATATTTTCTTTGTGGCTAATCAATGCCACTGTTTTTTTTTTATTTGCTTTTCTTTTACTTAATATTGATCACTCAGTGGCCCTCGGTCGATCAGTAAGTCCCAGCTAGTCTTTTGTGTGTGTGTGTGTATACATTTTTATCCTCTTTTGGTTGTGTCTGTGTTTGAGTGACTCTCTCCTTTACCCCTGAGTCTGCATTGACTGGAATGTTTAGTTCATGGACTGTACGTACTTGTATTTTTTCCATTTGTGTTGAAACATGGTCTTTGACATGCAGCGTCAATGCTTGTTCCAGCCAGTCAGTGTTTCCGACCCCGTAGTGTGATGATGGAGTAGAGCACCGGTCAACATTCTAGTCCTCCCCCACCACTGTTTCTGTTTGTTATTTGTTTTTTCCTGGTACACCTTGTTAAAAGTAATGGGGGGGGGATATCCTCCACCCGAGTCCCATATGTAGCATTTGTAAGGAGTCCTGTAAGGAGTACGTTCCTCTACTGGGCACCCTTAAATCTGTACTGTACAGAAATGTGTGTTGACACTGCTTATAAATGCTAACAGCAGGGACTGAGGTCAGATGTTAAGGTTGTTTGTGCTCTCCTTCTTTGATGGTCATCTCCTCCTTTGTACATCACTCTTTCCCCTTCTCCCTCCTCTGCCTTTGATCCGTGCCCCCCTCACTCTTCTCTCCTCAGATGATTAGAGGGGAGAGTCTCGACTCTCCGTCTCCCTCTATCCTCCAGTCCAGCCGTCAGCCTAGCTATCGCTCGGAGCCGAGCAGTCTAGATGGGGTCACAGTGGTGGGGGGAGGTATAGGGGTGCGCAGAGGGGGAGGGGATAGGGGTGAGGGCCCCGGGGGCCCAGGCGGACCTGCTGGTGTGGTGCCAGGGGGCATGTCGGGTTACTCCCTGACGGGTCGCTCCTACACCTCCTACCCATCCTCTCTGGTTCTGTCCGCCGGTGGCTCGCACACCTCAAGCCTACGCTCGGCACACACAGCACACAACCCTCTGGCCACCCTCCACTCAGAAGGCACCACAGACACCAGCTACAAAAGCCTGGCCAATCAAACGCCTCGGAATGGCAGCCTGTCCTACGACAGTCTCCTAACGCCATCCGAGAGCCCAGAGTTTGAGTCGGCGGCTCACGAGCTGTCGCCACAGAAGCTCTATCCCTCGGGGGCCATCACAGGCCGCACCGAGGTGGCGCTGCCCAGTACCCCGCTGCAGGGCTACATGTCGCCCTTCCTCTCAGCTCAGATCGCCCAGCAGAGGGAGGGGCAGCTGCTCCAGGGCTCTGCCACTTTCTCCTCCCCTCATAGGGCCTACCTGCGTGCCGTCAGCCCTCCCCCTCCTGAGACCCAGCACCTGCTCCAACATAACCTGGACCCTTCCATCCGAGGCCCTCGTAACCCTTCCTCCTCATCCTCTTCCCCCGGGGCCCGTTCACTGGAGCCCCCCGTTTCTCCACCGCCTCGCGGCCTCTCCCTCAGCAAATCTCAGGCTCACGGCGGAGACGCAGGGCCGCAGCACAAGCCTCGACCTGCAGGAGGAGGTGTTGTGCTGGGAGGGGGAGGAGCCGGAGGAGGGCATCAGGCTCCACAGTGAGTAGTGCTCCGTCGCTAGATCCTAGACCTAAAGCCTGCTCCTCTTTCTGCTCCTTTCTTTATGTTCTTATAACTCTGTCCTTCTTCCTCTCCTGTTTTGTGTCAGCCCACCTCTTCCTTCCTGACCTGTGTGAGTTTTCCTTTCCTCCTTTCACCGTTACCAACGGAAAACCTGTGCTCGAATGGTTTGCACATACAATTTTATTTCAGAGGTTTTAGTTCTTCAGCTGGTGTTTGTGGATCTGTGTCAGAAGCATGCCCATATGTGTTTAGTGCATGCACGACCACTGTGATCTTCACCTCATTGCTGTCAAGTTTATTCACATGGTGTTGTAATGGTCCTCACATCATAGAGTGTGAATGAAAGAAATGGATGTAGCTTCCTCTGGGTAAACGCACCAGCAAAGGACATGAACTGTTGGGAACTGCTGGGGTTTTGATGTAGCTCCTTTAACAAATGCAACCTGGTACTTTTTAACCATATTGTCCGGAATAGACAACTTAATATTTTGGTGTTTACACTAACACATCTTCTGAGATACTCCGAATAGACGATGGAGGAATTTCATTGTCTTTCTTGTGCATTCCCATGAAACTGAAGCTCGGTGCTGGATAACTCCATCCATTTCTTACAAAAAGCCAATACATCAGACATTTGATTTTTGTGTGTTTTTTATTTTTGCTAAAACCTCTCTGTCTTCTGTCTTTCACTCTGATTCCTATCTGCTTTCCTCCTCTTCCCTATGACTGTCCAACCAGATTCACCTCTCGCCCAGTCTCGGCCAATCACACCACATCCAAACCAGGGGGCGGGGTAAAGAAGGTGACCGGCGTCGGGGGGACCACCTATGAGATATCAGTGTGAGCGACAGGCATCCTTCATGATCCTGCCACCGGGGGAAGGAGCGTCACCGGACTCTTGTCTGTGTCTTCATCGAGCTGGACATAATCTGCAACTGCAGGCTCCAAAAAAAAAAAAAAAAAAAACTACGGTTTTCTGCTGTAACAAACTAAAGGAGCGGCTCTTGGTACTTTGTGATCCCTGTGATGCCACAGGACTTTGCGTGTTGAACAAAGAGAAACCGGAGTCATGGGTCAGTTTCCCCACAGGATTGATGTCTGTCCGTTCAGCCACTCTGTGAGCCATAGACTGATGTGACAGTTGTGTCGTCACGCAGCTTATTCACTGATTTGCTGTTTTACTGTGGTGCACGAGCACAGCACAGAGCGCCGGCAGCATTCGGAAGAAAAATATCAAGCGGATGAAGAGTGAACGAATGCCGAGTCTTGGACCGTTGACCAATCGAAACGCTTTCTTTTTCACTGTCTGAACGGACCACACCATGTGTTGCTTGATGAGAGTTTTAAAGAATAAGAGTCCAACCTTTACACACAGTATCATTTAGTTTTCTAAATCTTTTTTAAGATATTGTTTTATATTCATGTATATAATCTTACAATTATGGTCTGGTTTCCAAATGTCAGGCATTGAAGATGACGTTTGGCCAGACGGTAGGTGTATACTGTGTAATTATTCAGTTTGAAAGCGATTTTTAAGATCGGTTGCTCATTTTTATTGGATGGCTGCATCAGCCAATCATGAGCTCTCGCTGGAACTTTAATCGTCCAAAGAGAAGGATGCTTCGTTGAGCGCACAGGAGGCAAATCATTGAGCTGAATTCTTTATGAAAAAAAAAGGACAAAAAAAGCCACAAAGAAATTTCAGAATCATGATTCCAGCACAAGTATCGTTGTGAAATGTAAGCTTGCAATGTTTGTGCTAGAGACATTATGCAAAATCTGTTTTTAGCTTTAAAATCATTTCATGTCTTTTGGGTGTTTTTTTTTTTTTTATTTTATTTTTTCTTTTGTGTTTTCTGCAATCTGTTGTCTTTAAATGCAAAGAATAACCTTTAATGGATGACCATCCAAACGGGAGCAGCGGGGGTGGGGGCTTATTTATTTCACCAAACGAGACCGCCTTGTTTTGGACGCCCAGTCAAACCAATCTTATTTTTTATTTTTTGTTTTTTAAGTGAAAGCATTTTATTTGAGAGTAAGTGAAAGAATAAGAAAGATTGATGCCACTAAATAGATATTGGATAAAATGACCGGAGTGCATATGGCATTTTTTTTTTTTTTATCATTTGCGTCAAATCCATTCATAGTAAAATGAGACTTTATGTAATATTTTGAAGAAAAAAAAACATATGGTCTTGTTTATTTTCTTAAAAATATATTTAAAGGTACAGTTCTATTTTAAAATGTGTCAAGAAAAAGACATGAGATTGTCAGCAAGGTTGGTAACAGTTAATGATGTATTTTATGAGACCCTATTGTTACATCTGCAGCTGGTTCGAAGTAGCATATTTGGCAGGAAGGGACGGGGGGTTGAAATGTTCACAGCACTAAGGTTTGCTCTCAGCCGCTGCTTTCTGTCAGGCCTCGTGTAGAGTCTGCATGTGATTTATTTCTTGGTTTGTTTTGCTGAATGCTTCACTGGCGTGCGTAACTTTTGAGAATCCTGTCAAATGCCCATGTGGGGTCCATGTGTGGGTGATGATGAGAAGAAGCATCGTCAGTGGCACCAGCAGCCGTCACACAAAAAAGGGAAGAGAACCAGTGTTAAGCAAGTTTTTTCCCTCTCTGGTCAAGGACGGCGACCATTGAACAGGTTGAAGATGTGTGAGAATAAAAAAAAAAAATAACAAAAAACTTCTGTATTAGAGAAAATATTTCTATCGTGGGCTGTGACGATGGATGGGAACGAGTTTCACAAATATCTGTAACGAGTTCATTAAAGACATTTCCAAAAGGGCTCGTCAAGAATATATTTTTTAAAAGTACAAAGATTAGTTTAATTTAAAAAAAAAAGGTCATTCTGAACTGCAGTTGATTTTATTTCTTTAAATACTGATAATCCAAGTTTTTGTGCAGTGATGCTGCAGCAACAACTTCACAGTGAGGCTTTCATTTTAAAATAAATAAATATATATAACAACGTAAGTCACTTCATGATGGTTTTCACAGATTCAAGCCATAATATCAAACTACACGGACAAGAGCAGTGAAAAGAGGTGATGACGTGAAGGTGAAATTGAGCAGCGTTTGATCGTGTTCCACAACTTTAAGGAAGACCAGGCAAAATGATGGAAGAAGGAAAGACCATTGTCCATTTCACTGGTCTTTTTTGCTCTCTGCAGTCTTCTCAGGGGTGCCGTTGTGTAGCTTGTTGCTGCCCTCTTCAGGCTGACTGGTTGACTGTTCTTCTGCCTTTATCCCTTGACTCTTGTTCAGTTTTTTAGATTTCTGGAAGAGTTCGTTGAGGTTAAACTCTCTGATGATGTTCTCCTGTATAGAAAGAAAAACTTCATTAGTGATATGGACAAGTCTAAAATCATTGTAGGGATTCTGTAGTTTATAACAATCTGACGTAAGTGGGCATCAAACTAGTTGAAAAACGCAGCGTTGGTATATAGTTGAGTATTTGGATGAATAATTGTTAGTAAATAATAAACTAATAAATATAAACTTTAAAAGTAAAACAGGAAAAAAAGACAAACCTCATTGAATGTCCAAGACACTGCTCTGCCTTTAGCGTCCACCATGGGACGCCTCATTATTTCCTTCCCTCCTTGGAAAAGCAGCAGTGAGGGCAGCTGCTTGGACAGAGGAGACGTACTGACCTTGTAACTGTGTAGACATGAAAACTTAAGTTATTCTATACCTGTAAGAAGACAATAAGTCAAAAAGACAAAAACAATAAAACAGTTCACCTCTGTGAAACCTCTCCATAACGTCCAACATCAACCTTCCCAAACCTGAGTCCAGCACAGTTATACCTGCAGAAGCACCAGGAGAAATGTTATTACAAATTATTATTTTATTTTATTTTATTATATTTATTTCTCAATGATCTAAAGTCCTCGATCCCAAAAGTGTCTTTCTTAGATTTCTACATTTAGCTCCATATTAATCTATAATGTATATCTGCTGTTATGGGTTGTAAATAATTAAGATATTCCCAAATATCCTACTTGAGGGAAAGGTTGGCAAAGATGGGGGCAAATGACTGACAGTCTGAAGACCAGTTGGCATAAAACTCAACAATCCAGGTGACACGACTATCGCTCTGCAGCTCCTCCTAGAAAAGGAAGAAAATCAGAGCAGACTTTTGAGGAGATGGTCTTCACTTGGACAGAGACAAATCTGTTGATCTGTAGATAATAGTAGTCTGAGTCTGACTCACGTCTATGGTCTTGTCGCTGAAGTATTTGATGTACTCAGGTCCCATGTAGAGAGGAGGCTTACAGGTCATGACGAAAGCTGGAAACAGAAAGACTTACATTGTTTATGTCTGTTTGTTTTTTAGGCATAAATGTTAAGGAAGATTAAAAATGTTTTAAAGGGAAATTTCCCCTTCAACATTGGGCCGCTCACCAAGACATAACGCCATGTAAAGGATGCCGAGACGGATATCCAGCCTGAAGAAGAGGATGACGTTGGCTACTTTACTGAACAGGAAGATGTTTCCTATGTGCTGCTCCAGTGTGACTGTGAGACAGAGAGACAGACAGAGAGACAGACAGTGAATAACCTTCAGTCAGTGAACACAAAGTCACAGTCTGGGCTGAACTGCTCATGTTGTTGTCACAACAGAGCTAGGTTTTCTGGATGAGCGTTGGGTTTCTTCTAACATATTATTTCAAACTGTTACACAAAAAACCAATGTGATGGTAGTGATTCAACTGTTGAACGTGTAAACAAACACCGTCTTTGTCTTTGGACATCACCAAGTTTACACATAAACAAAGTCAAACCAGTGCCCTCTAGCGGCTGCCTGTGTGAAAACATGTAGATCAGAGCAGTACAGGAGTTTCAGTAAAAGGTACACCAGCCTGGAGTGGCCTTTCGAGTCTGTTTGTGTGGAATTAACAGACATAAAAATATATATTTTAAGTAGGGATGTTAAAAAACGTCGATTTGCCGATATAATCGACCCCGTGTTTGCATAATTACGTGTTAATGAAAATAATTGGATTACTGGAATCACACATAGGGTTCTGAGACATTAACCTCCATTTTGAAATCAATCTGCAACATATAATCGGCATCGGTCCATATTGGAATAGGAAAATTATGTATTGGGACAATACTGGCAAAATGGGACATCGGCAGATGTTAATATCCCTAATTTTAAATTGCGACTTATAGTCTGGAAAATACAGTACAGTGTTGTTAATTTAGTCTCATAATGTCTATGTTTCTGACTTGGACAGTGTATAAATGTTTGTATTTATATTATAAGACTTGTAGTAGTTTTTCAATGATACAGAGCAATTAGTCTCCTATTGTTTTTATTTTGCCTTCCCCGACCCCGAGTGTTGACTTACTGGCTCTCCTGTTCTTCATCATCACAATAGCAGTGAGGAACATTAGAATCTCCAGTTCTCGCTGAAAAACAGGAGGGAAACACGTGAGGTAACTTGCTGAGTGTGGCTGTAAGTGAGCCCTCCATATTTAGCAGCATTAGCAACACTGTTCACGATTCTCACCCAGTCGAAGTCGCAGGAGTTTCCGTCTTCTCTCTGGCTGGACAGGTGCTCACACAGACCGGGAGCTTTCCTCACCAGCAGAAATGCGACGGTCATGAGGACAGAGAGGACATAGTATGGTTTCAGCAGCCATTTGTAAATCTGTGGCAAATGGTATAAGAAAGTACACACTCCCGTGATGAGACCCATGCTGTCCGAGGAGAAACGGCAGCTGCAGCAACGGATTGACAGCTGGGGACTGCTGCCGAATTCTACTACGCATGCGCCACATGCATGAACGCAGGACTTCCTTTTGTCCTTAATGAGTTTCCGTATGTGTTTGGAGGCTGTATTAATACTGCGTACAATTGTAAAAGACCTTCAAATGCGCCAACCTCACTCAGTGGTTTAATAAATATTAAGAAATCCCATTAAAATAAAGTTATTCAATTGGTTGGTCAAACGTCACTTTTGCGACAACACCTTAAACACATTGGACACAAAATATCAAATAAACAGGTCAAAACGTATAAAATGAATATATCCAAAAAAATTTTACTTTTCTCTTTTTTCTTCTCCGTTTTACTTATTTTATATTATCGCTTTGTTTATATTTATTTATGTTATAGTTCATTTTTCGTTTTTTTGTTATTTTACCGATAGGAGGCAGTAATAAAAAAATACGACCTGTAGTAACCCTCAATAACAAATAGAAGAAGGTGGTCGTTTGGCGGGTCATGTAAAACGTAAACACGAAGAAATAAGGGAGAAAATGGAGGAAGGTGAAGAAATACAAAACAAAGAGAAAGAAAACGCCAATGTTACAAAAAGCCATGAGAACCAAAGTAGTGAGCCCACGGGAGAGGGAACCGACGCGGGGTCAGACTCCAGAGCTGCTGTTAAACCGAGTGAAGAACCGACGACTCGACTTTCCCGGATTGAGTTCTTCAACAGAATGATGCAAAATAGCCTGGAAAAGTTCATCGGACTCGTCAGGTTTCTGAACTTCTTTCTTTCTGATCATAACGACAATTGTCCAAACTTTCGAAGTTATGATTTAGTTAACGTTGAACCTGTTGAGAACTAACAAAAAACTGTCACGTTGAGTTTGTTCGCTGACAGGAGGAACACAGTTGTAGCACAAAATGCTTGATGACTTAGTGTTTTCTTCGTAATTTACATTCGATTAGGTTAGGAGTTAAACAACACAATCAAATACGTACAATAAGCCACAAAGATATAAAGTGTAATACTATACATCACTGTCAATAAGAGGTCATCTCTTTAAATCAGTTTTAACAGATTCGCCAGCACCTTTAGTCAAGTCTACTCGACAAATCCTCAGAGGATGGAGAACATTCATAAGCAGTTCATAGAGGAAGTGAAGAAGGCTATTCAGGTATGAGTCACACCATATTTATCAATAGTTTAACCAAATTACTTACTGGTTATCTAAATAAACATAATGTTCAGGTCTACTGTAATGAAAAAAAAAATATCTGTGCTTGTGTTTTGGTGTAAAAGGACGACATTGAGAAACTGGTTGAAGAAGGGAGGTTGGAGGTCAAATTGAATGAATTGGACAAACTGGAGTGTGAAGCCAAGAACAAAACAGAACCTGCATGGTTAGTAACCAACCATGTCCTGTAGCGCCCCTAAAGGACACTGGATTTTTTTTTTATTTCTGATGCTTACTACAACTTGCAGGTAGAATCAGAATATTCATATTTTTTCCATGTTTCCATACTTTTCTATTTAAAAGAAAGGGACATTAACAAAGATATCCATAGTACTTTATTTTGTCTTAACACAGGCGGCCCAGTGGTGTTCCTGAGGAGGACTTTTGTAGTTTTGCGTATCCCTACTATCTGAAGCAGGAGACCTATATGCGACTGGAGCTGAAAAAGATCCAAGCGGAAAATGCTGCACTTGCACAAAAGGTTCAGGCTGGGAGGGAGAATATTGCTCGGACAGAAAATCACATCTCAAATGTTGTTGATGAGTGGAAGGTAGGTAGAATGAGAGCTTTGATGAGAAAAGTCCAATTTGGGTCTGGATATGTTTATTTTCTGAAAGTATTTGGATTCTGATCTAAATAGGATTCTGAAAAAGGACAGAATACGCAAAATTTCAAAATTGGACCTTCAACTGTCAGTCCACATCCAACCAAATACTTAAGGTTATCATTAGTGTTACTTACAAAATGGATATGACTTATAGCAGGGGTCTCAAACTCAAATAAGTTGAGCGCCACAACCCAAACTATCAGTTTCAGTTTCAAAAAATCTCAGTTTCCTATAGAATCTCTGTAATACAACACTGAAACGGAAGGAGATTGTGGATCAGGGTTTTGAGACCTATAGGATTTACCTTAAAATGTGGAGAACAAATCTATAAAATATATTATGAATTCAACTTTCACGTCAAGTTGGGGCTGCAAACTATCATTCCGCGGGCTGCTAATGGCCATCGGGCCACAAGTTTTTAGGCCCCTGACTTATAGGTTTATCTTCTTTACAAATTAGATGATTATATTAATTTACATTAATTATGTAAAGTATTTCTCCCAAATAGCGGTTATCTAACTGCACCGCATTTGTGTGTGTATAGTGGGCAATGTTTGTTTTGTTATTTTTTGTAATAAAATAACGTTTCAATGAGTAGTTCATAAGTAATTATTTAAATTTTTTTTTTACTTTCTTATTCCAGGCATCTGCAACCAAATTTGAAAAGCTGTCCTCTGCCCTCTGCTCTTCTGACGTCTTTGACGTGTGACGTGTCCTGATGCTATTCCGAAAATTGTTATGTTATTGACGTTTTTATCTGAAAATAAAATATTTTCTTTAGCTCTAAACTCTCTCTATGTCTCTGATTACAAGTTATTATATTATGTTGGTCGATGTTCAGATTTTCGGCGACGTGCGTCTCTATTTGTGTCATTACGGTACATGCTGCGAGGAAATGATGCCACAAAGAAAGAGTGGTGTATTTGATAGACACCCGGATGGATTCACTGTGAGCTCCGGCTCCGAGATAACTCATTATTACCCGGGAAGGAACCGGCGTTTTCTTTTCTTTTTAATGTATTGTTTGTAATAGATATGACGGAAATGTTTTCAACTTTGTTCGGGCAAAACGAAGCTCAGGGACCGCCCGGTTCGTCGCTTGGTTTCGGACCGGGAAAGCCTCCGCCGCCCCTGCCGCAGAATCAGGTCTCTCTAACGGGGCAGATGCCACCACAGCACGGGGATGAAGGGCCTCCTCTGCGGAAGCCCGGAGCCATGAATGAACCTTTCTACTTATTGCGGGAACTACCAGGTATTTCAATAGTCTTGTACCCTCGCTAAAAAGATTTACGAGTACATTTCTTGTGTGTAGAATGAGACAAGTTTTTATTCTGGGAGCAGTTTGTAAACAGTGCTAGTTAACGTTAGCTCTTTAAGCTAATTACCGTTGTTAGCTTTTCACTTTTGAATACGTAAAACAATTAATGTATTATAATCGAAGCCTGTTCGACTAAAACAGTGTTTCAGGTAGATCAGGCAGACATTTTAGTTTAAAATGTTTTAATCCTACGGCTGCTGTAAACTTTGTTAGTAGAGCCAGTTTGTATCAGTCAGAAATTACTTCTAAACAGTGGTGTCAAACTCATTTTACAATTACTCCGTTTTTAAATTAGTCTAATTTTAAGTTAAATGTAAAATGTAAACTAATTTAACACCACAACAGTGGTGTTTTGTGGTGTAAATAAGTTTGACACCACTGTTTTGTAGTAATTTCTAACTTGAATTGAGCCCGGAATTACTTAAAGATTATTATAATTTATTTGTGTTACTAATAATGTTTATTTCTCTGAAATAAAACCAGTTTTTATTTTTCGGGTTTAAAATATAGTTATTGTTTTGGCTATATTGACTTTATAAAATGTTTTGTGGGCTCCTGGTGGCTAAACGAGGTGAATTGGCAGGCCACCTTTGGCCCCTGGGCCTCAAGTTTGACACATATGCTTTAAAATGTCCAAATCAGGGGTCTCAAACTCATGTAAGTGGAGGGCCACTCCTCCCCACTATCACATAACCCACGGGCTGCAACAGCTATTAATGTTTGATAGAAAAGAAAAAAAATATTAAAAGTCACTTTTTCCTCAGATTCTTTGTAATGCAACACAGCACATGAGTAGAAATAATAATAAAAAAACAGAGAAAGATTCACCATAAAAATGTGGCGTGCAAATGTATAAAATATAAAAAATAATGACATTTTCTGATGAAGTACACAATGCTATACTGTAGTATGGTACAGTACATCAATTTGAGAAAGTACATTTCCTGGGATTGTCTGAATCCACATATTCATATTCCATTAAATTAATTTTCTGATTAACAGCATGTTATCAACCCAGCAGTCGAAACACTGGTTTATGTAAATTAATCAACTGCGTTAGAGTGAATAATACAAAATCATCCAACATGAACATTGTTGACTTGCTATGTAATGGCAAAAAAATGGCTTAAAAAATTTGGGTTGCATTAACATTAAACTTTAATATTAAGGTGCGGGCCACAAAATATAATTTTATGGGCCACAAATGGCCCGCGGGCTGCAGATTTGTGACCCGTGGTCTAATTCAAGTTGGAAGACATTGTACTTTTATTCTTTATACATTTGCAAACTACATTTATACAACTAAAATGTTGCTTAATCAATATTGTAGTTATCATAGTAATTGTCAAAAGGTTGTCGTACGTATTCATGCAAAGGATAACAACAGGTTCTGAATTTTTTTTCTGTATTATTATTTATTTTTTGCTACATTAAAACGTAAATTATGGACAGTTCAGGAACTTGTACATAGATGGTGCTGTAGCCCCTTCTGATTCATTGCGTGTCACCACCACCAGTGGGCACTGGTTGTTCAGGGAAGTGACCGGGTGGGAAGCTATCTTTGGACAACAGATAGTGACTGAGAAAGAATGTTTGAGTTACTAAAAGTTACTAAAACTTGTCTTTGTTATTAGTGGGAACAGAATTAACAGGCAACACCAACCTCATCACACACTACAACCTGGAACACGCCTACAACAAGTTCTGTGGGAAGAAGGTGAAAGAAAAGCTCAGTAATTTTCTACCAGAGTTACCAGGTGGGTTTACTAGTATACCTTATTTTGATAAAATGATTTTCATGCTCTTTTTCTGGAAAGAATATTGTCTTTTAAATACAAATTAATACCCCATCCCTAGATTTATTGTTGTTTTTATTTTTTGCTTTTTTGAACAACTTTTGATACATTGACGCATTTCTACATCAAGTCAGCCTTTGACTGAACTCCCATTTGTGTCCTGCAGGTATGATCGACTGTCCAGGGACACAGGACGGCAGCTCCCTGCGCTCTCTGATTGATAAAACTCCAGTGTGTGGAAACTCGTTCAGCCCACTCACAGGCGCTTTACTCACAGGCTTCAGACTACACACAGGACCGGTAATGTTAATGTTCACCTTATCGTTTTATTCCAAAACATATATGAAAAATTGAGTCATTAGTGTTTTTTTAAGTATAATTCTAACTGGTCAGAGCTGTGCTAACCCTCTTCCTCCCCCTGTAGCTTCCAGAACAGTACAGACTGATGCATATACAGCCTCCCAAAAAGAAGAGCAAACACAAGCACAAACACCATCGAACACAGGACCCACTGCCACAAGGTACAACACGGACTTTGTCCAACTACAAAGAAACAAACATTATTTACTCACTTCGATCTGATTTGTTGTGCATCACAGAAACTCCTTCAGACTCTGATCCCAAGAAGAAGAAGAAGAAAAGAGACGACGATCCCGACCGCAAGAAGAAGAAGAAAGACAAGAAAAAGAAGAAGGTAGACTGAGATCCTTGAAAATAAGGGCAACACTGCCACCTAATGGTTTACAATGTCAAGGGCATCTAGTTTGCCGTAGGAGAATGGTGGTAGATTTAAATAAACCAAACTAAAAACAGAACCTGAATGGTTAGAGTGCAAGGCTAAAATGTAATATTTGTCTTAGGTTAGATGGACTTATAATTATTATTTATTTATTTTTGTCATGTCCTTTATTTTTCTACCCTTGAAACATCTCATCTCACATTATTAAAATGAATCCCCTGTCAGGTTCATGTGGACTGACAGGACTCTTTTTTTCCCCCTCTCTTTGTCCAGAACCGCCACAGTCCTGACCATCCGGGCCTCGCTGGATCACAACCCAACAGCAACAGCCTCAGATAGAGCAGGGCCGACCGTGTGCACGCCTGTGTATGAACGTGTGACATTGCATTTTGTAAGTGTACGTGTGGCTGCGTGAGTGTGTTTTACACATAAATCTATATTGAGAGCATGTTTATTAAGCGAGGGGGGGTTGAGTCTGAGTATGTGAGCGTTTGTGTGACGTATGCAAGTGTGGAAAAAAATAAAATAAAGGAGCTGCGACCCACTGGATGAGCGCGATGACAAAAAAGACTTTCTTAAATCGTCATAGAGATGCGACAATGAACTTCATGCTGGAATAAACGGAAGAACCAGCAGCGTCGCACGTGTGTCCCTCCTCAATTTTTGTTGTAAAATCTTTGGATTGTAAAGACAATATCAAATAAACATTTGTGTCTCCTTTTTAACAAACCTTGTACAGAATCTGAGATTAGAAAAGACGGGAGTTTTGTAATGAAAGACGCAACAAACGGCAGATTTGCATCTGTATGTTTATTTTTAAAATTCACAAGCTGGATACATTGATTGATTGAGGTTCGGGGGGTTATAGTATAACAGAATGTAAGAAAAAAAAACTGTGGATGAGAGTGAAGATATTGGTATAAAAAAAAGAAAATTTACTACAAACAACTAAAATCAGCGTAAAGGAGTCACATTAGGTTGGGTCTTAGTTTGGCAGTGTTTCTCCTCAGGTTTGGCAGAAATGAACAGAGTCTACTATTACTGGGGCATTTGATTAAATACAGTTAAAATATTTTTTAACTGTCACGTCTGTAATACTGGTTGAAATGTTCTTAACGTTTTAAATGTTCAAAGTAAACTAAAGCTTTTAACATAGAAACCGTTGAGCCGATTAACCTTAATGAAAGTCAACAAACAATCACTGTTTGTTGACTTTAGCTCAACAACTCGATTCAACAATTATTTGTCCAGGGACTAATTACTGACATTCAACCATTGTGCAAATTTTCTGGAACATACAGTAAAATTTGTTGCAGGAATTACATGATTTAATTGCAACTTTGGTTTTTCTTTGGGCGGTGGCACGAGGCACAAGTGAAAACAAAACAGTAAAATGTCGTCAGTGACTGATTCAAACACACAGTGTGAAATTAGAGCAACAACAAAAACAGAAGAAATGCTTCAAACAAGGAAAAAAAAACAAACTTGTCACTTTGAAATGGACTCGATTAAAAAATGAATTTAACAATTACAATCGATCAAACGATTCTACACGGCCCTTAACGTGTGTGTGGATCAAAGGTACCAGATATATATAGAAGTACATTTTCTCCACATATGGAAGAGTTCTATCTGCAGGTGGATCAAGGGCTTGAGAAAAAAAAAACTGAATATTAAAAAAAAATACATCCAAAAGCTAATTTATACACAGGCTTTGTCCATGCATGTATGTATATGTGTGAAAAGCGAAGAAAACAAGCACTCACTTCAATTCTATTTACAAAAAAAAAAAAAAAACTTTTGGAGTTTGGTTTCACTCCAGAAATCACACAAGGCTACAAAATAAAAGCAGAGTACACAGTAAAATAAAAAAAACTTTTGGAGTTTGGTTTCACTCCAGAAATCACACAAGGCTACAAAATAAAAGCAGAGTACACAGTAAAATCACGATCTTCATTTGTAATTAGCAACCTTCACGCTCTTCTTCCCTTTTTAATGCTACTCTGCTAGGAGTATAAATACACTTTATACACGCACTCGTTCATCTGTCTGCATACAACAAAGCAAAGTGTCCAACAACTGTTAATTACTGTTGACAAAAAGAAAAAAAAACTACGAGGGTCGAAGAAACAAAACATTTATACAAGTGAGTCAAAATTACTTTGGACTATAATATGGGATTTTTTTTTTACTCTTAATAAAGATATTAATCTCGCTCAAGTGACCAGTGATGTAGGAGTTGGTTGGAGAGAGACAGTACAAAAAGAAATGGGAGGTAGATAAGCATCTCTACAACCAGTCTGTGTTTGTTTGTTTTCTACCTACAAATCAAAGGTCGACCCACGTCTGTGTTAGTGTGTCCACAACTCTTTTAAAGCCATGTCTGAGAGATCACTCAGTTTCTTTAGAAATTTATACTGAAGTACAAGGTCTAAAGCTGCAGTGCGTAACTTTAAGGTTTGTTCCAGGTTCAGTTTCACTCCTGTCGTCCAGCGACATTAATGCTGTACATGAAAATGATTGACTTCCTGTTGATACTGATGGAAAAGAAGTGAACGCCCAACAGCAGCACTGGGCAAGATGAACTCACACGGTTAGGAAGGGACTTAAACCTACAGCATACAACATGGACACAGCTAAGTCAGTCACAAAACCTTTTTTTTTAATTAAAAAAAATGATTTAAAAGCAGTAAATTTGGGATGGTTTGATTGACTGGTCTGGATCGGTATCAGTATTGGTCAAAATTTCATCATCAAACTGGAATAAAAAACAACTTGGACCAAAGTAACAAATTCGTTTGCTCTTATATCTTTGTATTAACAAGCAAAAACAAAATAAATCTCTTATTTTTCTCTACCAGCCACTAGGGAAAACACGTGTTTTTTTTTAGTGCTGGTCCCAACCCCAGATAAACAGTGAGGGTTGCGTCAGGATGGGCAAACTTTGGCCAAATCAGAGACGCGAGACAACAAAAAGATTTCTACACCTGAACGGTCGTGGCCTGAGTTAACAACAACCGCTTACAGTGCTGTTAACCAACAGGGTACTGTTGGAAATCAGACAACTGTTGAGAAAAAGGACAAGCCGAGGATTTTACTCTAAATGTAACAATGATCTCAACAAAAATCATCCACCAGTTTGAACCCAGTTAGCAGGTGGATGACTTTGCACCACCTTTCTACAGACAGTGTGCAGTAATACTGACGGTAGTAGGAAAGAAGCCCAACAACTGACCAACAGGAAAAGAAGACAGACAGCAGGTTCAACACAGTCTAAAAGACAACACTAGAAATGAGCAGAAAAGTCCATGTAGAGTCCGTCCACAGAGGTGGACACAACAGCAGAATAGGAACTTCAAATACCACCAATATAATGGCGTAGTATATTAGTAGTAAAGTTATGCACTGCATCTTTCAGACGTTCTTTGGTGTTTTTAGCATTCGGATGACAATGGTTGTCTCACAGCTTTGGAGATGAGGTGTGTTTCAAGTACCGTGCAGCCTGTGTGGCACAGTGGACCGTCCCGGTGTGCGCGCGTTTATGACACTGACATTTGTGGCTTACAAAAAAAAAAAAAAATCAAACTAATTTCTGCTTTTTGGCCTCAGCACAGATGAGTTCACATGACTTGTCTTCTCCCGTCTCATTGGTTGTGGTGTGGTTGAGGGGTCAGCTGGGGGTCAGTTGAGTACCTTAGGTTGCAACAATGATTATCTGTGGCCTGGTTTGTGTGCTGTCTGAGACTCTAGGCCTCAGAGAGACCGTTGCTGTGGGGTTTGACACCGTTTGCTCCGCTGTGATTGAGCGCCTGCATCTCCTGAGCTCCAGACTGCTTGTCTCGAGACGCCTTTTCTCTCACCAGGCGTCTGCGGTAGTAGAACAAATAACCAGGCAACAGGAAGCCGCTCAGGGAGGTGATGAGGAGGCCTAAGTTGATCTGAAGGACATGGGAAAGAGAAATATGAAAAAAATTGCAAACGTAAACATCCATCCAATCATAGTTCTCCGCTTGTCCGGAGGCAACAGTCAGGACAGGGATACCCAGACTTCCATCTCTCTCTAGACACTTCCTCCATAAGCCAGGACCCCAGCAAGAGCTCCACCTTCAGCTCTTTATGATTTTTCTAACCCCAGCCCCCAGAAAGCTCTTCAGACTTCTCCTACGGCATGGCATTCTTTCCATCCCACAGCTCATGATCATAACAGACTTCAAATTTATTTTCATTTCAGCTTGTCCCTTTTTCAGGGGTTGCTACAGCTACTCAACGTTTCCCCTGTCCTCTGTATCTTCTACTCTGACTCCAACTACCTCCATGTCCTCCCTCACTGCATCCATCAATCTCCTTTTTGTCTCCTACCTGGTAGCTCCATCTCTAGGATCATTCTTCCATCAACGTATCCACTGTCCCTCCTCTGAACATGTCCAAACCATCTCAATCTGTCTTCTCTAGCTTTTTCTCCAAACCTTCCTGTCTGTGTTGTCCCTCTAATCACCTCATTCCTGATCCTGTCCATCCTTGTCTCTCCTAAAGAGAATCTCAGCATCTCCTCCAGAGCAACTCCTCCACCTGCAGCTCTCCCTCCTGTCTTCTACCTATTCCTAGTGTCTCTAATCCATCCATCATGGCTGGTCTCACAACTGTCCGGTAAACCATCACCAATTAACTAATTGTACTGTATATATATATATATATATATATATATATATATATATATACCTTTTATATGAAATACATGTGTGAAGTTGGAGGTGTGCAGTTTAGGATTTTCTTACCCAGTATGCATCTCCTTGGAGTGGTCCCACCATGGTGATGAAGAGTGGCTGCTGCAGCAGAGCAACCACGGCGCTGATCATGGACTGCAGGCCGGTCAGGGTCCCAAAGTGATTAGATGGGTAGCTGTGGAAGAAACAGCAGTTGCTCAGTGCTCTGGTGCAGTGTTTTTTTTCTGGAGAACCATATTTTTAAAGTCATGAACTTTTGCAGCTCAAGTGAAAAGACAATATTTGTAAATTATTGATTATTGAACATTAATGATATACTTATACTTCATTGTTGACTGAGTGATATCTGGATAATTAGTGCAACTTGAGTTTCATTGATGAAAAGACAGTAATTGAACTAGAAAAATGACCATGAACTCCTCAGAAACATTATGTGAGAAGACCCTAAAAAACTGTCTTGCGAACCACCTGAGGGTCACAACCCAGCCTTTAGGAAACAATGCAATCAGGCTGCTTTTTTCCAACAATATTATTGGAAGTAGATGAGTATAACGAAGGGAGAAGAAAGGAGAAGAAGAGGTAGAGAAGATACAAAAGACTTACACAGCAGCGTAGAGACCTCCGCAGCAGGAATGCATGAATCCTCGGACCATGGTGTGGAGGATGAAGGTCAGAATCTAAAGAAGAGAAAGATGCATGAAGGTTTAGGTTCTGTTGGAGCTGGAGTGCAGTAGGGTTTGTGTCTGTGTGGATGCGTTACCTGCAGAGGCAGGTTGTCGATGAGGCAGCAGCATCCAAAAGCAATCAGCAGCATGTTGGTGAGAATGAAGGCCCTCATGGCGTTGGTGATCTTCTGGATCTTACGGTCTCTCCTGGGGACACTGCTCTGTCTAATAATGTGGAGAATCCATAGATTTGTGAACTGGTTTATCTGGTTGGTTAATCTCTTGGATTTAAGTCTCCATTGTCTTTACCTAATCTCTGTTCCTGCAGTGGCCCCTTCTTCTAAACACTCCTTCATCTTCCAGTCCATGATGTAACCAATCAGAGGACATGTGACCAGACACAGCAGCTGCAGGGTACCGAAGATGGAGGCGTAGAAGCTCACTGGAACAGAGACATTTGGATATTAAAATAAAAACCCAGCAGCTTGACTTAAATGTTTCCACCAAGGGATGAAGGAAACTCACCTTTTTCTTCTGCTTCGATCACCAGCTCATCAGATGCTGAGGTAGAACAAAAAGTCGAGTGGTCAGATTTAAACCCAGGTCTGGATCATTTTCCGTACTTTTTAAGGGTTTTACTTACGATGAGGGTTACCGTGTGTGACCATGAACTCCAGCATCTTGTTCATCGCCCCCATGAAGAAGATAACCCTCAACTGGGACATTCCCATGGTCACCAAACTCCACAAGAAGATGGGGGAGAACACGGAGCGGCGGAAAGGAACGGTATCTAGAGAGATAAAATCAAATCAGATTAAGGATGGATGGATGGATAAATGGATGGTGGATGGATAGATGGATGGTGGATAGATAGATGGATGGATGATGGATGGATGGATGATGGATGGATGGGTGATGGGTGGATGGATGGATGATGGATGGATGGGTGATGGGTGGATGATGGATGGGTGGATGGATGGATGGATGGTGGATGGATGATAGATAGATGGATGGATAATGGATGATGGATGGATGGATGGGTGATGGATGGATGATGGATGGATGGATGTTGGATGGATGGATGGATGGATAGATAGATAGATAGATAGATAGATAGATAGATAGATAGATAGATAGATAGATAGATAGATAGATAGATAGATAGATAGATAAATGGATGGATGGATAAATGGATGGATGGATAAATGGATGGCTGGATGGATGGGTGATGGCGGATGTTGGATGGATGGATGGATGGATGGATGGATGGATGGATGGATGGATGGATAGATAGATAGATAGATACACAGATCTACAGTATCTTGATGTGGACTTACTGGGTGCAGCCTCAGAACCATTGGGGAGCTTCTCTGTAGAGTGCTTCACGTCTCCATTGGTATGGTTGAGTCTCTCCTCAGTCTTCTCCTCGGAGACAGGGACGACTTTCTGGGTCTCAATTTTACTGTTGAAGAAAAGACATTCAGATGCAGAGTCAGTGTAAAAGCCTAATTCATACATTTGTGTACGGATTAAATGGTTTAATTAGAGAAACAGGAGAAGAGTTAAAGGACCAGACCATCACACCACTGACCTGTAGTCCACCTCATCAGGGGTAGGAAAACCCTCTGAAGGCCAGTTTACAAAACAGTTAAGAAAGACGGACGCTGCCAGTCCTGACCACACCCACATGATCACCCGGAAGGACACGCCTGCATCATAAATCACCTGCCAACAATGAAAATATTAATATATTATTCATGACTAACAACATCTGCAATTTTTAAAAACTGAAAGGATGGAATTTTTTTTTAACCTTGACTCCGGGGAAAGTGACAGCAGACGAAGCGTAGGAACCGATCATCAGAGACATAACGGTGGAACTCAGGGAGCCGAACATGTTGGGGAGCTGTGAAGACAAAGAGATTACCGATTAGTTGTATATTGAAAATTTAAACATAGATTTTCTTTTCCTTTTCACTTGTCCCTTTTTCACAAGAAACGTTTTTCCTCCTCTGTCCTCTGCATCTCCTACTTTGACTCCAACTACCTCCATGTCCTCCTTCACTGCATCCATCAATCTCCTCTTTGTCTCCTACCTGGTAGCTCCATCTCTAGGATCATTCTCCCACTGTCCCTCCTCTGAACATGTCCAAACCATCTCAATCTGTCTTCTCTAGCTTTTTCTCCAGACCTTCCTGTCTGTGTTGTCCCTCTAATCACCTCATTCCTGGTCCTATCCATCCTTGTCTCTCCTAAAGAGAATCTCAGCATCTCTTTGTCTCTAAGCCATCCATCATGGCTGGTCTCACAACTGTCCTGTAAACCTTTCCCTTTACCTTAGCTGACTCTCTTCTATCACCGATCACTCCTTGCTTTATTAAAGATGTCTTCTCATATTGACCAGCAGAGGGAGATGCTTCTCTTAAGAACAGGATCATTGCTGCGCTCTTAACCATGTTCCTTGTGCTGACTCATGTGGAGTTTCCATGACTCAGGAAACATGAACCAAACCCCTGGTCCTGTGTGTGACCTGCACCCTCACTTCCTCAGCTCCTCACCCTGCAACATGCTTTAAGGTTCTTTTTATTCCATTTTCCTGCGCCTACAACGAATTCTTTGAAACGGGATTAAAGTTATGAAAGCCGACCTATAGGCGTTCTTTGAAACGCAGCACGCTGCCATACATGAAACAAGGCCGAACCCCTGTAGTAAAGCATTAAATATTACTGCGACCTCATTACAGTAGTAAGTAGATTAGCCGAGACAACAATGACCTATTGTGCTGACAGTCCACTCCGGGCCCTTTGATTGGAGTGTTGGGAGTATTCCATAAATGGGTCAGTCATGATTAAAAAATCACATGTGAGGGATTTCACGTTTAGTCGTACAACAAGTTTAGTTCCTTGTTGACGACCTCGTGTACTTAATGAAGTAGCTGCTGCAGTTTCCTGCAACTGGAGTAAATAATATGACAATCTTGGTTTAATTTTCATCAATGTTCTGATTTTTTGAGATCTTTGTCCCATGATGGATTTCTCAATCTCATCCTGTTTTCGTCCATGGTTAAAATAAACCCTGCAAACTGCTGACTTTGTTGACCTATTTAAATAAACAACACACGTTGGCATGGGAACACTGGAGCAGGAGGAGAACGCATGAGTGAAAATGATTGGATATCAAGCTACTCTATCAGCACATGGTGTGCCTAGGTGCAGTACTGATACAAGTACCAGTGTGTAAGCTTGTAGGACTGCTGATTAGGTCAATAGATCAACCATCCATCTTCATCCACTTATTGGTTACCAGGTTACGGGGGCAGCAGTCTCCACCACCAGACCTCCATGGACTTTTACTGTATTTTGATTTGATTTGACCCAGGTGGTGAATCCTGGAGTTCCACACCAATTATAGAGACAATGACTCCATACTAAAGCCAGTGAATAGATAAGTTTATATTTAAATTAATGAACAAAGATGCATCAGTGTAACTCCCTTTCACCAGAGCTAACGTACGCAAAGTTAGATGACGTACGTAAATACATAAATTTGTGAATGTTTTATTTTTGACCATATTTTATGGCCTGTGCTGCTCTATCATTCTGTGTATCCATCTTTGTATCTATGTTCAGTCATGGAAAAAATGATTAGACCACTCTGCTGTTTTCTTCAATTCCTTGTTCATCTTAA